>CAVNYN010212920.1:12049-67905 GCA_963692815.1 Nyctanthes arbor-tristis
TTCAGAGCCGAATGTTCTGGTGAAATTCCTTCATAGCAATTTGGTACCATGTCATTATTTCAGTAAATCTCAGAGCAATTCTGTTATTGGATGGGAAAATAAGTGTGTGGAGCTGAGCATTGACTCATGCTCCCTATTTGAGGTGTTCTGTTGCTGGTGGAAGACCTTTAATGTCATTTTATGTTTCTAACTGGTGCATTGGATTTTTTTTTTTCCTGCTCTCTCTCTCTCTCTCTCTCTCTCCCCCTCCCTCTCTCTATCTCTCCCCCCTCTCTCTCTGTCTTTAAATGTTATGCTCAGCTTTCATGTTTGGAATGTGCAGAAACCTGACGTGGCTGGGCTGGTACAGTTTCTTAAACCATTGAATGGCGTGATTAGTAAGGCTACTACATTGGCGGAAGGTAGGCGATCAGACTACTTTCACCACTTGAAGACAGGCGCTGATAGTCTGACTGCTCTCGCATGGATCGCATATACTGGGAAAGGTTGCGGTAAGAAGAATTTATAGTCTGTGCCTTCTGTCCTTGAATTAGTTCATTTCCGTACTTGTGTATTTAAATCTACTATCAAAATTACAGGTTCAGCATGCCTACTGCACATGTGGAAGAAAGTTGGCAAATGGCTGAATTTTACTGCAATAAGGTAATGATTTTAGTCCTTCCGCTTGCTAGTCAAGAATGTCTCCACTACTACAGAGGAAAAAGATATAAATAATGGAATGGAATTTTTCTTAACCAAAACTTTAGGATTTTCTCCCTTCCCTGACCCTCTTCTCCTTTTGATGGTGATGATAGTAGTCTTATCAGACTGATTATTATTCCATTTGCTGCTTTGTACTAGGATAAGATAAATCCTAGTGAGTACTATATAGCTATCAAAATGACTTGTTTATTTATATATTTTTAGAAGGATTATACTTAATTTTTCTTTATCGATATTGATGACTGAATAGAGTGGAAAAATTTGTCTAATGTAGTTGTTCCTAATCTATTAGGAAAAACACTTTAGTTTGCTGCTGCTATCTTCTGTTGAGAAACATTACAATGACAGATGCAATGGAAAGAAACTAGGACTATAGGAGAAAGAGAGAATAGAAGATCGAGGGGGAGAAAGAGAAGGGGAGATAGAAAGTGCAGGGGAATAAGATAAACAAGAGAAGAGAGGAGTTCTGTCGCTGACATTTTGATCTGCAGAACTGTAATATATCCCAACATCATCCAGTGAATGAGAGCAGTGCATGAAAGTGGGATTCCTTTAATGTGGTTTCATTTTCACCTTGCATTGCATTGCTTTCAAGTTCCCTTCCATGGTTCTATGCCAAGAATGTACTGATATTAATATGCTGTGGAACAATTGAAGTAGGAATTTCCTTTTTTTTTTTTTTTGCCCCCTTTAAATCTTATTATAATTTAATCCTTCTATTCGTCCAGATTCTTGTGGAGTACAGAAACAAAGATGCAAATCATGTTGAATGGGCGAAAGCGTTAAAGGAGGTTTATTTACCAGGTTTGAGGGATTATGTGAAGAGTCACTGCCCATTGGGCCCTGTTTGGAGTGCCGCAGGGAAGACTATAGCACCTGCTTCATCTAAAACTCCTACTCCAGGACCTGGTGCACCTGCTCCACCTGCTTCACTATTCAGCTCTGAAACTCCTCAGGCTTTATCATCAGTTCCAAAGGAAGGAATGTCTGCTGTTTTTCAGGAAATTAATTCCGGAAAATCCGTAACTTCTGGTAATATTCGCTCTTTCGATTTTCCAGATTACTTGTTCTTCAGGTTCCTTTAGATCTTCTTGATTTACAGTTTTTCACTTTCCTTTCAGGATTAAGGAAGGTCACAAATGACATGAAAACCAAGAACCGTGCAGACAGAACTGGTGCTGTGAACCTTGCTGAGAAAGGTCATAGTGGTGCACCTTCTATCTCGAAGACCGGACCTCCGAAATTCGAGCTTCAAATGGGACGAAAGTAAGCGGTGCTTGATACTTAGGCATGAGAATATTCTGTTAAGCTGGAATTCCTTTGTCAGTTACATGTTACAATGCATGCAGATGGGTAATCGAAAATCAAATTGGGCAAAAGAATTTGCAAATCAATGATTGTGATGCAAAGCAGACAGTATACATTTTTGGGTGCAAAGATTCTGTTGTGCAGATCCAAGGTATATCTTCTTTTACACACCATCAGATAATAACTATTCTGAAAAGAGGTTTCTTGTTGTCTATCTTAAAGCTTAAAGGAGCATAAATCTATGCAGGGAAAGTAAACAATATTACAATAGACAAATGCACTAAGATGGGGATCGTGTTCGTGGTCAGTGACCCAATTATTTTAATTACAAATTTCTCTTGTTTTCTTTTTCTTCTCTTTTTCACCCATTTTGGAGATGTGTGTTGCAAAGTCATACTTACTTGTTTTAGTGGTTAGGATGTTGTGGCAGCTTGTGAGATTGTCAATTGCAGTGGTGTGGAGGTGCAATGTCAGGTAATATTACACGTGTTTACTTAAGTTGGATGATCTTTGATAGCTTTCTTGTCATTATTTTTATCTCTTTCCGTTGTGATGGTGGCAGTAGGAATGGAACTGGACCTTCGGGGTTTCCTTTTTTTTTTTTTTTTTTTTGCCCCTTCTCGTTTTTATTTTTTTTTTTGGGGTGGGGGTGGGGGGTTGTTGGAAATATTCTTTTTCGCTGTGCAGTTTTATTGTTAGCACAAATACAAAGTTCAGAAATTAAATGTGGCTTCTGATATTAAGAATTTTACCTTCGCTGGATGATATAAAATCTCTAAGTGCCAGCATCTTTCTACTTGTACAACATTAATAATCCATCTTTTGTTTGCAAATTGGCCTTCGTAGGGCTTGGCTCCAACAGTCTCAGTGGACAATACGTCAGGTTGCCAGTTATACTTGGGCAAAGATTCCTTGGAGGCTTCTATAACCACGGCAAAGTCGAGTGAAATCAATGTGTTGGTACCTGGTTCTGGACCGGACAGTGACTGGGTATGTTTTTATTTCTTTCATTTGTCTGCTTACAGAAAAATCTCGCTAGTTACTTCGATATGAGCGTTACAAAGAGAAAATTGACAATAGAAAGCCAACTAAATCTCAAAGAAATCTCTCTTGATATAATTAAAAAAATTTTTATGGCATTTCATATTTTCACTAGTTATATAATATATATCTTTGAAGCCTCTGAACTCAAAATGCATCTAAGCATGTTTTCCCAAGCCTAAATGAAATTTGAAACTACTTTAAATTACTCAGTCCGCTAAGAATGATAGGTCATATTTACATTTATACTTTTTGGGGGGAATTTGTTTTGAAACATGCCTTTTTATTACTGTTTTTCGATTGCTGTAAATCATTTCACGTGAACGTACTCTGTATTTCATTGCAGGTGGAGCACTCTTTGCCACAACAATATGTTCATGCATACAAGGATGGTCACTTTGTGACTTCTCCTGTTACCCACTCCGGCGCCTAAACAGGTGGATTTTTCATAAATCAACAAATACAGTTGCTGCTTTCATTTTTTTTTTCTTTTGTCAGTGTTGAGGGTGCTCTTCAATTTATTTTAATCGACTGAAATTTATTTGAGTTGCAATTTTGATTCATTTTTCTGTTTTATATAAATTGTTGTATTTTGCGTGTCCTCGACTTCGTCCTTAGATTGGGTGTCTTACATTTTCTTCATATATATATATGTATATATATATACACACATATATATTTTGTAACCATGATAGAATTATTTATATGAAAATTCAAAATTTCTATTAGAATCTTTCTTCATGTTTAATACCAGTAGTAGATGGGTACGTCCATTCCGATATATATAATCCTGGCTTTTTTTTAGTTGTTAATTCTATCCCACCTAATTTGACATCAGTGAGCAATCCTGGGACGGTTTTTCTATGGAGTCTATTAGACACTATTTTATGGTGTAATGGATTATGTGATAGGATCTCATTGGACACATTGGGAACTCATCCTCTAATGTGTCTAATGGAATTTTGCCACATAATTCATTAGACACTATACATGGTGTTTAATGGACTCTATAGAATATACGAGATTCGGGATGGAGAAGAATATAGAAAGTATATTGCTGAAAGGAGCTTAAAATAAGCTCAATTCAATGTTTCAACATAACTGGTTTCTTATCTACTAAGCAAGACTACCAAAAAGCAGTAATATGAAGGTGGACGCCATTTTTGCTTTATGGCTTCGATCTCTGTGGTTGACTGATGTTTTTGCAGTCTTTTGGCAATCCGAACAATCTGTGTTGGCTGTGAATCAAATGCATATTCCGAAATCCCTTCAGCCCGTGACAGAAATATTTTATAAATTTTATATACATTCAAAAGTTAAAATGAAAAAAAATATTTAAAAACCAATATAGTCCAGATTTTAGGTAAAGACATTTTTCCCCCTCTCTTTTCTCAATTCTCAAAAGTGGATTAATAAACACAGGTAATGGTACTTATCATCAATAGCAAATTTCTACTCCAATCTTAACGAGCAATTCTAGGGGGACATGAAAAGGGGATATTATTAGGTGACATTCTCATGTGACACATATTCATTGGGTGATGATTACATGGTTACTTTTTCATCATCCAATACAAATGTGTCACATAAGAATGTCATCTAAGAATGTCTCCTTTTCACGTCCCCCAGAATTTCTCAATCTTAGCTAGTTTTAGAAAAACATTAATTAATATTTTTTACCAATTAAGGAATATAAGATTTGTTATATATGGTTCTAAAAAGGTTGAAACAATTAGTGTTTTAAAAAGAATAAAATGTGAAATAGTATTGAAATTACACCACATTTATGTGTGATGATAAAGCGTGAAGAGCGATAAGACGTAGATTACAAGTTCTAAACACAAATTAAACGAGCTTTTTGAAACATGGATACCCCGATAGATATATAAAATTTTGGTAGGAAAATGTAATAGGAGTAGATTTCTACGTCCAAAAAGGACAAATTTCTTTTCCTTTGGTTCCAAAAAATTAAAATCAAAAGCAGAAATAAAACCAACCAATTTATAATTGACCACTCCTTTATAAAAAGTAACATATTATTCTTTTCTTTCACTTTTTTTCCTTCGAGTACAAGTACTTCCATACACATTATTAAACTGAACCCCCAACGTGTCCTAATTCTTCCTCATAATCTCCACCTAACAACTCCTCCACCACCTCCGACGCCACCGACCACCACCGCCACCGGAACCACCATATACACCCTTGCAATCCTCAATCCGCCGCTTTCAACAAATTTTTTGCAGATTCCTGGTAGTATTGTATAGATTATTCCGCCATAGCTGTAGCTTCAGATATGCAGAAATCTTCTGTTTTCTTCCTTATTTGCTTCTTATTCCGGAATTTTTGCTCTTCATGTAAGTCAATTCGCCCTTCTCAATTTCAAATTCAGTTTACCGAATTGCTTTTCTCATTTTCATGCAACAAAATGACAACCCACCTCTAGAACCATTGAGAAGTTCATCGAACACTCGTCTTTGTAACTGATGACACTGACTTTTGTAGTGAAGTGACGCTGAGTCAACTCAGTCCAACTCACAAACTGATCTTTTTACTGTACTTGTATTTTGTCAGACTCGGATCCGTTTATCGGAGTGAATTACGGTATAGTCGCCGACAACCTTCCGCCGCCGGAGGCTACGGCGAAGCTCTTGAAGTCGACGAGCATCGAGAAAGTCCGGTTGTACGGCACCGACCCCGCGATTATCAAGGCGCTGGCGAACACCGGTATTGGAATTGTGATCGGCGCCGCCAACGGGGATATTCCGGCGCTGGCGTCCGACCCAAACTTCGCGGGTCAGTGGGTGAATACGAATGTGATGGCGTATTACCCGGCTAGTAAGATCATTGTCGTCTCCGTTGGTAACGAAGTCGTGACCTCAGGGGATCAGAATCTCTTGTCCAAACTGTTACCGGCCATGCAAAATGTCCAAAATGCCGTCAATGCAGGTTGAACTTTTACCTAAATTATTACCTATCTAAATTAATGCCAAATTGATCACTAATTATTTTGTTAAGTTTGATGATGGAAAAAGACGATGTCACAATTAAAGGGCGGGCGGTATAGCATAATTTTGAGAGAATGTTGGGTGGAGCAACAAGAAAAGAATAGGGTGACAGATGAATCCCTAGATTACGTTACGCTTAAGTTCAGCCAATAATTTGGACAAAGTAAGTTTGAAATAGGAAACTTACCAAAATGCAAAAGGTGGAAGAAAAAGAAAAGATAGGAAATGAAATTTGAATTTCTCTTTGATTCCACCAAAGTTCGCTTTACTAAAGACATTTGTGGCTGTAAACCAATTCTACTTTAAAATAGATTTAGATTTAGTAGAAATGAGTGGTCGAAATTTGTATGGTACACACGGATCGCTTAAAATATGTGGATGTTATTTCTTTGATCAAATTTTGTTTTAAATAGAATTTGTTTACTAAGAGAGGTTTTTTCTTTGAAGACAATATTGACTAGTTATAAGTTTTTTGTCAATATGAGCGATGAATTGATATGTACTGAATGGTTTGGAATGTGAATTGCAGCTTCACTTGGGGGAAAAATCAAGGTATCAACGGTTCATTCCATGGCAGTATTGGGCCAGTCGGAACCACCATCTGCAGGGGCTTTCAACCCGACATATGGTGACACAATGAAAGCGTTGCTGCAATTCCAAAGTGCGAATGGATCACCGTTAATGATAAATCCTTATCCTTTCTTTGCCTATCAAAGTGATCCAAGGCCTGATACATTGGCATTCTGTCTGTTCCAGCCCAATGCTGGTCGAGTGGACTCAAGAACTGGTATTAAGTACATGAACATGTTCGACGCACAGGTAAATTTCTTAAGCTAGTTCTCAAATGAGACAAATGGATGAAATTTAGTAACACGTGAATTAAGGGTCTTGGAAAATTTGTACTGATATGATTTTCTAGTCTAAAAAATTTGACGATATAGGTTGATGCTGTAAACTCTGCCTTGAGTGCAATGGGATTCAAGGATGTAGAGATTGTAGTTGCTGAGACAGGTTGGCCTTATAAAGGAGATTCGAATGAAGTTGGCCCAAGTTTGGACAATGCAAAAAACTATAATGGAAACTTGATAAACCACCTCAGATCAAAGGTCGGCACACCTCTTATGCCTGGAAAATCTGTTGATACTTACATCTTTGCGCTCTATGACGAGGATTTGAAACCTGGTCCGGGCTCAGAGCGGTCGTTTGGACTCTTCAAGCCTGATCTTTCCATGATTTATGATGCTGGTCTTTCAACGAGTGCACAGGCAAGAACATTTACCCGTGGTTTAGTATCTCAATGCATTTACTAGATTAAAACGGACTTGATGTATTAAAAATTTGTGTTTTGATGTTCATTCGGCTCGACTTAATGAATATGCTTTCAATCTTCTTGGTTAATCTGCCTAGACTCCTGCCCCAACGCCAGTGTCAACTCCTCCATCAGCACCAGAAACTCATTTGATTCCTACCCCAGCTGCCACGATACCTACTCCAACAACGCCAAGTACTCCCACGACTCTTTCTCCGACAACTTCCACCACTCCGACAACTACAGGAACACTACCACCAGGATTGGGAGTAGGAGCAGGAGCAGGATCCGGATCAGGTTAGTGCTATTACCTTTATGCTTGGCATCCTGTGCTGGTGGCTGATCAGGAATTGAGGATTGGCGGCAAGATTGCCTGGTTTTACATGCCAAATTCTGTAGTATAGCATACTGCTAAAGCATTAATTCTTCTCCATTAACAGGATTTCTTGGAGCTGCAACTTCTTACAAACCGCTGAATGCATTACTACTCCTAGTAAGTACTTATTTTCTCTAGCTTATAGAATGATATATGTTTAACAGAACTTGCGGTGAGAAAGGAGAGGATGAATTGAAGAAAGTGGTATTAGTTGAGGAATCCAGGTCTCTAATGAAATAAGTTTATCCTAAAATGCATTTTTCTACTCATTATCGTTTTCCTTTTTTTCATCATGTAGGTTGCAATGTTCGTATCTATCCTGCTGGAAGTAAGTAGAATGTAACAATCAAAATGCTCGTGCTTGTGTTTAGGCCTTTATGATCATGGTAATTCTTTGCATTTGTATCCACGACAATAAACTTGATGTTTGATGACAATTCGAGTTTATTCTTTGGTTTCTGAATTTTGGATTATCCTTGATCGAATTCTCTTATGTTTTTTCATGCTTCTTCTATGGAAGAGGTACCTATCTAGCGACCAAAAAGGTCACACTTGTGTACTATTTGATAAATGTAGCAAGTGACCCATGGGCAAGACATTTGAACTGTGGTCGTATCACTCTCCCTTGATGTTGTAATATTAAATCTATTTGTTAACTACATTTGTATGGTTATCTTTTTTATGTTTGTCAATCTTGTAATCTTGGCAAGAGAATACTCGGGTTTGAGCGCCGCCTTTCTTGTAAGAATTATGTATGTATTCTCAAATTGAAAAATGACTTCACAGCTTTTTGATGATATCTTTAGTGAAAATGTTCTTGGTAACCTTAAACACAGAAATAATTTAATACCAGACATCTAGTATTATAATAGTATTAAACACTAATGTAGTATAATATTAATCACTAATGTGAGGGCGTCATTATGCTCACAATGGATGTTGTTATACTATATACCGTCTATCTTGTACCGTAGTAATTTTAGATGTGTGACGTTAGATAATTTCTATTATTATATAATAGTCTTAAAACTGAAAGAGTAATTTTCAAGAAATAAGTTTCTTTTTTATTTTTGGTCACTAATGTTTTTACTCTTTCAACACATAACTCATAAGCTGATTGTCAATTTGTCAGCTAAATTACTCCATAATAAGTTCTATAAATGTATTTTCTCAAAAAAAAAAAAAAAAAGTTCTATAAATGTACGCAAAAATCCAACTCGAAATCTTTTGCTAATGCCAAATGTTAACTTATGACAGCAAGTATTTGTGTACGTCAAAAAACGTCCATGCTATGGCATCTCTGTAGATTGAAAAATGCCATAGACCGAAAATAAACACAGATAATGAATATGATCATCAGTAATTTTATTTTATCTACACGCATGTATATTATTATACATGTGTATATATATATATATCAAACATCTAAACTATAAACATCCCACAATTGTAGCCTAGATGTGCGTAACGTATTGCTCGCATGCATAATAACATGCATGCGTGGACAAAATAAAATTTTTCATACGATCATGGATTAACATTATATAATACTAAAATTCTTACCCGTGCGTCGCAGGGGATTGAAAAGTAGTAATAATCGTAACAATTCTAGAGAGATATATTTATCTGGTATGAAAAAGTGACATGTTCAGTTGTCAATCATATATTGGATGATTGTGTGCCATCAAATTCACCACTTGTATATAAATAATCAATTCGTATTTGACAACTAACAAATATCAGTTATAAATAACATATAAACATATATACTTATAATTACTCTAATAATAAATGTCAATGAATTTTTATACAAAAATTTAATAAATTATCAATAAAGCCAATTGAATCATATATTAGTATTATGAGACATAGATTTTTATAATCATTCTATCATATTTTGATTTATTTATCGGTAATACTTTTTGCACCAGTTAATTCCTTTTTTTATATACATTAGATATAGGGGAAGAGAGATGAACCAATATCAGTTGTTCATATAAGATAAACATGTCTCCATATAATTATTCTAATAACAAATGTCATTGAATTTTTATACAAAAATTTCATATAAATTATTAATACAACTAGTTGAGTCATATTAATATTATTATATTTGAATTTATTCGTCGATAACACTTTTTTACACTAGTTAATTCTTTTTTTTATACAGTAGGTATAAGAGATGGGAGGGGTAGATGTGTTTCAACTCAGGACCTCCTGTCTAGAATATGAGAAACCTAACAAATGTAGCATTTGTTTCAATTACAGCAGCAATTAATTATGCATTTTAAATAAAAATTAATTGAGGTGGTTCAATAAAAGTAAAATGTTTAAAAATTATTGAACAACTATTACAGTACAACTGTATCAATATTCGATCTATTTCTCAAATAAATAATCTAACTCCAAATACAGTAAGTTCATATTTAAAATGACAAATTGAAATTATTGTTCTATGGGAAATTATCAAAAAGTTTCAATTTATATTAACTAGATTTCCACATGTGCTAAAGAAATTTCATACATAAAATATAATAAATTATACTTGTTAAACTTAATGCTATAAAGAAACTAAAAAACACAACCTGTATGGAATTAATGAGCATCATATATTTGCAAGTAGTATACAATCAATTATTTATTTTGTTGACATAGTTTTAAATTCTTGTTATTAGTACATTGATATCTCGATGAACAAATAATTTTTTTTATTAATTCTTATTTTTTATTTCCTTTAAAAATAATAAAATTCGATGTTATAATTTTATATTTAGTTTCACACTCGTGCATTTACAGACATACTATATATGCTTCACAACTGTGTGTTTTATGGGCATGTTATAGTAATAAAGTAAAATACAATAGAGTAGAAGAACATAAAATCATGAAACTATACAATGGAACAAAGTAAAATTGAAATTCATTAGGCAAATATGAGATATATCTAACCAAAATGTAATACATAGATAGAATCCCAAAAAAATATTAAATTAAATGATTAAAAGGAAAATAATAATAATAATAATATTGAAATCTCGATTGATATAGTATCTATTTTCATGTAATTAAAATCTATTAGGCAAATATAAGATATATCTAATCAAAATGTAACATATAGATAGAGTCTTAAAATAAAAATATTAAATTAAATGATTAAAAAGAAAAGTATAATAATTCAACCAATAAATTTTTTTATTAATTCCTATTTTTTATTTCATTTAAAGATAATAAAATTCGATAGTATAATATATATTAGTTTCACACTCGTGCGTTTCACGGACACAATATGCTTCACACCTGTGCGTTTCACAGACATATTAGTCCGTAAATGTACGGGTGTGAAACTAATATAGATTATATTATCGGTTGCCTTTAAAGGAAATAAAAAATAAGAATTAATAAAAAAATTATTGGTTTATTTATTATACTTTTTTTATTGTTATGTTTTTACTTTTAATCAATTAATTTAATATTTTTATATTAAGACTCTACCTACGTATTAATTTAATATTTTTATTTTAGAATTTTATCTACATATTACATTTAATATTTTTATTTCAGAACTCTATCTACAAATTACATTTTAATCAATTTTACTATATCTGATTGTATAATTTCATAATTTTATGTTCTCCTAATATATTATATTTTACTTTCTCAGCATAATATGCTCGTGAAACGCACAAGTGTTAAACATAGTAGTCCGTAAATGTACGAGTGTGAAATTAATATAGATTATACTATCGAGTTTTATTGCCTGTAAAGGAAATAAAAAATAAGAATTAATAAAAAAATTATAAGTTCATTTATTATACTTTTTTTTATTGTTATGTTTTTCCTTTGAATCATTTAATTTAATATTTAAATTTTAAAAATCTATCTACATATTGCATTTTGATTAGATATATCTCACATTTACCTAATGAGTTTGAATTACATGAAAATAGATAATATATCAATCTTGATTTCAGTAGTACTTTTCCTTTTAATCATTTAATTTAATACTTTTATTTTAGAACTCTATCTATATATTACAATATCGTTAGATATATATCATATTTACTTAATAGATTTTAATTTTACTTTGTTCAATTGCATAATTTTATCATTTTATATTCTCCTACTTTATTATATTTTATTTTGTCAGCATAATTTGTTCGTGAAACGCGCGGGTGTGAAGCATATTGTATCCGTGAAATGCATGAGTTTGAAACTAATATATATTATACTATCGAATTTTATTATCTTTAAAGGAAATAAAAAATATGAATTAATAAAAAAATTATTGGTTCAATTATTATACTTTTCTTTTTAATCTTTTAATTTAATATTTTTATTTTGAGACTCTATCTACATGTTACATTTTGATTAGTTTTATTTTATATTTGCCTAATAGATTTTAATTATATGAAAATAGATATTATATCAATCGAGATTTCAATATTATTATTATATTTTTCTTTTAATCATTTTAATTTAATATTTTTTTGAGATTCTAACTACGTATTATATTTTGGTTAGATATATCTCATATTTGCCTATTGAATTTCAATTTTATTTTGTTTGATTTATAATTTCATAATTTATGTTCTCCTACTATATTATATTTTACTTTGTCACTATAATATGTCCATAGAACACATAGTTGTGAAACATATATAGTATGTCTGTAAATGTACGCATGTGAAACTAAATATAGAATTATGCTATCGAGTTTTATTATCTTTAAAGGAAATAAAAAATAAGAATTAATAAAAAATTATTGGTTCATCGAGATATCAGTGGACTAATAACAAGAATTTAAAACTATGTCAACAAAATAAAGAATTGGTTGTGTGCTACTTGTCAATATATGATGCACATTAATTCTATGTACGTTGTGTTTTTCAGTTTCTTTATAACATTAAACTTGACAAGCATAATTATATTATATTTTATGTACGAAATTTCTTTAGAACTCTACCCGTGTAATGTACGAGTGGAAATCTAGATTACAGAATCGGCAAATTGGAGTACTATAATTTTAAAGATATCAAATTTGATTATTGCACTACGATAGCCATATAAAAATTTATTCAAACATCATTAAAAATTGAAATTTACAATAACGTTACAGATTTTTAGAAATTTATTCGTTTAGAATCATACTGTGCATACGTTTTCGAATTATAAAGATTATTATTTACTTTTTTTGTTTAAATATAACTCCCTATTAATTTCGTATTCAATTTGATAAGTGATAGATCCGTAATTCAAAATAGTTGACTAAAGAAACTACCATGAATTGATGATTGAGTATAGGTTAATAACGAGAAAAGTGAATATCATTTAATAAATTAGTGTAACAATTTCCCAAAAAAAGATAAAAAATACAAAAAATAAGAAATTAAATGATGTCACTAGAAATCTTATAGAACTAGAAATCTTACAGAGTCAAAAATTTTACAGTGCCAGAAAACGAGCGGGAAAAACCATATTTCGCTTATTATATATATATATATATATATATTATGCATACACAAACTAATAGTCGATGAAGCCGGAACATATGCACAAAAGTTTTATTGACATTTTATAAAATGGGGAAGAATCACTATTTTGAATGACCGATTTAATTTAATTTTTGTGACAAATTGTAGTTGTTGATGTTTGTAACTTGAGAGGTTAATTTTTACCTGAGTGTATTACGTGTAAACATTTTATATAGCTTAGGTGAAAGACAACATTATAACCAAGAAAAAATCTATATATATATATATATAAAAACAGATTAGTCTGCAGTATCTCTGTACAACAGTTTTTCCGTCGAAACTATCTCAAGTAAGGACATTTTGGATTTTTTTACGTGTTAGGTATATTTTGCAATACATTATAGATTAATATTTCTTTATTTTTTTTCAATTAATTAGGAATTATAATACTTATCTATCCTTATCTTTAAATATTTTAATTAAATATTTTGTTAGATGTATATTATTTTTTTAAATATTTTGTTAGACTATTTTATATTTAGTTTTTTTGATTTTTTAATTTAAATTTTTTCTAATATACAAATCTTATCTAAAAAGTATTTCATAATTTGTATTAAATTATTTAATATTTAGTTGATATTAATTTTTAATTATTGTTTATATGTTTTTAAATAGAGTCATTAATTATTACGTTATTTCTTTTGTATATGATAAATATAGTTTAATTAATATTTCATAGTTTACAAAATTCATAGTATAGTCACAAAGAAAAATAAAATGTTTAATTTCCTGAGATATAATAATTACGAGGGGTCAGGTTGGGATCAGGTATGCTACACCAGTTAACGTACATATGAATTTTTTTCTCATCACCACTTAAATCGAAGAGGGGTCAGGGAAGGGTTAGTACATGTAATTCATATTACTCATTTATTAGTCAATTTAAATATATTTATATATTTCTATTTTTATTTTTTATTAAATAATATTCTAAACACAAAAATTACAATTGAAACTATTAAGGTTTCTTGATAAGTTTTATCATCTTTTTATTTTTCAAACCATTAGAGTTTTTAGTAAATATTTTTATTTTTGTCTAAAAAAAGGCAAATGGGCCGGGTACGAGTAAATATTATCATACCCTTTCTCGGTATATTGTTAAGTCAGGTCGAATTTTTTTGTCTCATCCCTGACCGAATTACCTATTTAGTTGGCTACTCTCTATCTTAATATGATCAGTTCCAAGTGGGTGTTGAGTTTGTTGGGTCTTTTTACAATTCCTACTAAAGTAACTTAATAACATTTCACATCGAATAAGCACATCGTAACTATTAGTTAACAACAATATAATCAAAATATTATAATTCAATATAATTAATCATACATTACTTAATATTTTGTATTAATATCAGATGTAATTTAATTTAGTATCTTTCCATACAGCACACAAATAATAATTTAGTAATAAATAAAAAAAGGCTTCGTTTGGTAAACCAATTACAATTTCGTTTTATTAATAAATAAAATTAATGATCGTATTTTTGTGGTCAACTGTCGACCACGTTTTATTCCTCGCATAAATAAAACATGGCTAAAAAGTACCATAATCACCATTATTATTAACGGAACCAGTTGGTTTACCAAATGGACCCCAGAGGTAATACCCGACGCCCTTTTACCGTTGCTGGCGGGAGACAATTGTGTATATATAAATTCAAGAGAGGCAATAAAAACAAAAGATCTAAAAACACGAAGGCGCCAATGTGCCCTCAATTCCATGATCCGACATTTCCAATTTTGATGTATATTCTCAATAGATTTTCCTTCTCCGTAGAAATTATCGTTCGATTACCTGTTAACGTTCAATGAATTTTTGAAATTCAACATTTTCTTTTGTGCGAATTTGATCTACATTTGGATCGGAAATGGAGTCGCTGGTGGAGTTTTGCGATTTGATCGCCAAATACCCACCGCAGTTCTCGGAGAAGATTGCATGGATTTGCAATCGGTGCCCACAGCCGGAGTCGCTGTTAGTCGGATCTCCTAAGGTGTCTAGGTCACAACTGAATGCTATGCTTGCCATTGCGAGATTCCTCTCTAAATGCTCGAGTGGTGATCAAGAAAACCCGAAATCTATCTTCCTCGCATTCTACCGTTCAATTCCGGCTTGTTTTAATCCTTCTTTCTGGCCCCAGTCATTTTCGAACGAATCTATTTCTTTGTTTTTTAATGATTTTCTGGATTATGTTTGCAAAGCCACTGAATTGTCCCCAGATATTGCTACTGACGTAGCTGGTTTTACAAGCGACATTGTATTGCAGACAATTACAAAAGCTGAGTCAGGGATCTCTCGGGTTTTTTTGAATGCATTGTCTTTGAATTTTCCTCCCATTTTACCTTCGGATGGAGATAGATTAGTATTGGCCCTCCTTGAGCGCTATCAAATTGCAGTCCCAAGTTTGCTGACTAACCTTGATGCGGTCTCAAGTAAGAGCTCTGCCTCCGTAGGCTCGGTGGACAGTGCAGCATCAAATGGGGGCAGCATTACATGGAAGAGCAGTGGGGATTTAACGGATGGGAGTATTGCGTTCAATGATGGAGGGGAAAAGAGGGACTTGACATATTTCCAAGAGGAATCAGTAGAAATCCTTGAAACGCAAGAGCTTGTTTTTAAGTTAACAGGACGCATATTGGACAAGGTGGCCATTGATCCCCAGCTTTTGGAGAGGGCAAGAAGTTTAGTCAAGGAGCAACTTCAATCAATGCGGGCCTTTTTTAAGGTAAGTAAATTGATAATGTGCTTAACCCCCCTTTTTATACTGGGTGGATGGTGAAAAAGTTGATTTTTCGGGGCAAACACTTAATAATGGCATTGTTACATTGGCTTTGTCACGTGGGTAGATAAGGAAGCGTGATTGGACAGAGCAAGGGCAGTTATTGAAAGACAGGATAAATCTAAAGCTTTCCGTTTACCAAGCATCAGCAAGGTTGCTGATTAAGACACTTGCATCTGTTGACACTGAAGCAAAGTCGTCGAAGAGGTTATGGCTTGGAGCGCTTGCATTGTTGATTGAGGCAGCAGAAGCATGCTTGTTCTCTGTGTGGCGGAAATTAAGGGCATGTGAAGAACTGTTTTCCTCATTGCTTGTCGGGATTTCTCAAGCTGCCGTGACACGTGGTGGTCAGCTGCTACGACTTCTACTTATCCACTTCAAACGACTTGTACTCGTTACTTGTGCCCAGGTATGTTCTTGCTTGTTTTCTTTCTATGCTATGCAGTGATTGCCAACTTTTAATAGTTCAATAATGTTTTCTACATTTTCCTATCCACAAACAGGCTGATACTTCAGCTGGCAATCAGGGAGCTTTATTTGAATGTGTCTTGAAAACATGTTGTGATATTGTTGAATTTGGATGGACAAAGGACCGTTCTCCAGTGGATACTTTTATTTTGGGAATAGCTACTAGCATTCGTGAACGAAATGATCACGACGAAGAGGTTAGTGTCTCTTTATGGTTGCTTTTATAGGCTATAGCACACTATATCTGTTATTATGTTCTCAGCAGGATAACAATTAATTTGCATTAAGATTATAACATTATTTAATGTTATCTTTTAGTGTGATGACCTATTTTTATTTGCCTTAAGGTTAATTCAAATAATTGTTTCAAGACTCTAGGAACGTAAATTTAAAGTATGCTGATAGGCCTCTAACTTTTCATTTTGTTTTTTGTTTCCAAAGTGTTCACTTAACATGTAAAAAATAAGGGGCCTGGGTAGTGTGAATGGCAGAAATTAGGTGTTCTCTGGGGAGAGAGTTAAGACTCTCCAGAGCTGAACGTTTCTATTGCAATTTGATAATGTCAGTTAAAAATTACAAAATAGTACAAAAACAACCAATTATAGCAAATTGATTGAGGATTTTAGCATGTACCTCTTATCACTTAAGCTCCAATCAGACACTAGAGCAGCTCATGTAGGAACTATTCTTCTCATATTCTTATAATAATAAATGTACTGGCATTTTAGAAGAAGAATTAGTGATGTAAATGTTTTGATGGAGACATAGCAGAAGATAAAAATGTCTAATTTTGCCCTTTAACAGACTGTGCTTGTTAGAATTATTGTTTCTAATGTGGTCATATAAAGAGCAATAATTACGCGCTTAGATGATGTGTCACTTTCTTATCATGGGAAGTTGCCTAGAGTGTTGAATAAAGTTATGATGCAGATTATTGGAAGTCTTACTGGGAATGGTAATACTGGAAATTGGTCCGGATTTTCAAACAAATAGCAAAATTGGTACTCTTCAGGCCATTCTCCATCCCAATTTGGCTTGAGAACATGGTCCAAGTACCAATCTGTGGCTGCTGCTTGTTTATTTAGTCATGTTACTAATACTGTGTGCCCTTTGTTATACTTGCCTATCTTTCAGGATGAGAAAGAAAAGCGAGATGCTCCAGCTGTACAACTGAATGTCATACACTTGCTTGCTGAGTTGAACGTTACCGTTAACAAGCCTGAAGTGGTTGACATGATATTGCCTCTCTTTATTGAAAGTCTGGAAGAGGGTGACGCTTCAACTTGCGGCATGTTGAGACTCCGTGTAAGAATCTATCTATTCAATATGCATGATTAGGAATTATGATATTCAAATAGTTCACCTTTGCTTGCTTATCAGAAGGGCAAAATAAAAAGAAAGAACATCCTTCACTGGATTTCTGTATCTGTTCTGTTGTTTTGTTTGTATGCTCTGCTCAATTGAATTTTTAGCAGGGTCTCTCAACCTGGTTTTTGTTGAATTACTGCAGCTTCTTGATGCTGTTTCTCGCATGGCAAGTTTAGGTTTTGAGAAGTCATATCGTGAAGCCATTGTTTTGATGATCAGAAGCTATCTGAGCAAACTCTCTACTGTTGGCTCTGCTGAAAGTGAGACCCAGTCATCAGAAGCCACGGCAGAACGTGTTGAGGTATGTTTGGACTTAAAAACGATATTTCATATTGTTAAATATTATGCCGTACTTTTATTATTTTAAATGTATGCTCACTGGTGCAATTACATTCTAGACTTTACCCGCAGGCTTCTTGTTGATTGCTAAAGGAATTACGGGTGATAAATTGCGTTCAGATTATCGCCATCGCTTGCTCTCACTATGCTCAGATGTGGGCTTAGCTGCAGAGTCTAAAAGTGGAAGGTTAAATATCTTAAACATTGGTGGTTGTTCATGACGCTATATTTCTGGTATAAATATGCCCAGGAAATCCCTGACTCATTATCAATGCATTCAGGAGTGGAGCAGATTTTCTTGGACCTCTACTACCTGCTGTGGCTGAAATATGTTCTGACTTCGATCCAAGCATAGATGTGGAACCTTCTGTTTTAAAGCTATTTCGTAACTTGTGGTTCTATATTGCACTCTTTGGTTTAGCACCTCCAATACAGAAAACTCAGGCTGTGACTAAGCCAGTATCCACTACAGTTAATGGTGGCGGTAGCATTGCTCTCCAAGCAGTGGCTGGACCATACATGTGGAATATGCAGTGGTCATCTGCTGTTCAGCGCATTTCTTGTGGGACCCCACCTCTTGTAAGTCAATTTTCATGTTTTTATATTTAATTCTCTTCTTGCTTTGATCATCCAAACTGTTCCAAGAGGCATTTAGCTAATTTTATATCAACTCCCCTGCTCTCTCATGTATGCACTCATTCAAGAGGCATTTAGTATGAATTTTACTCTTAAGTATTTCACAGCAACGATCAACATATTATGCTAATAGGATCATGCTTTATTAATGACTTTTCGAGGATTAGTCCCATCTTCTGAGGAATATGATCATCTTCTGGTCATTGCTGAATGCATTTGGCAATTGCAGATTTTGCCTGATACATTAATCTTTTGCATCGATTTAAGGAACTGGTAGGAATCAAAAAGCGAGTTGTTAATGGAAGGATATAATCTCCTATGGTTGTCTCACGCACATTATAAGGAACCGAATATTTCTCTTGTTCTTGGTTACATAAAATCTAGCTTCTCTACCATTCACCTTTGGGCCAACGAAATATCGTCTGCCCTTATTATGCTTTAAAATTTTGGAATGTCTCAGTAGAGCATGTTATATACTGGCGTATTTATCTCTAAGTTTTTATAGTAAGTTCTATATATGTGCTTAAATTAAAGAGGCTCACTCATTTCACAATAAAGGGCGAATGGACAAGAAATACTGTTTATATTTTATATTATTTCATTTGTTTATTTTTTTCTTTTAGGATATCATAGGAAGAATTCAGAATGAGGAGTCTCCCAAAATAGATATTGTTGTTCTTAATTGGCTCTTAAATTTAAATTTGGGGTAGTCTGGGAAGGTTCTTCACCATTCGTTTTCCTTAAACTTGCTTAATCTGTGTGATTACTGATTGTTTTTCCTTGCAATTAATGTTCAGATAAGTATTATCTAATTTGTTTTATACATATGTTTGGCTCCTGAGAAAACATTTTCTATTCGCTCAGGTCGTGAGCTCTGTGAAATGGCTTGAAGATGAGTTGGAACTTAATGCTCTTCACAATCCAGGTAGTCGCTGTGGGACGGGAAATGAGAAAGCAGCTGTGAGCCAGAGAACCGCTCTTTCTGCTGCTCTCGGAGGGAAAGTGGAGGTTTCTGCGATGGGTACAATTTCAGGTTTGTATAATAGGTTTCTGCGATGGGTGCCATTTCAGGTTGGACTGTATTTATTACAGTTTAAGAAAAATCCGGGTTGATAATAGTATACTCTTGCTTATTTTGGTGCAATTCTTCGAGGACAGATTCACAGACGGATACTATATTCTGCCTTCTGCAGGTGTCAAAGCAACCTACCTTTTAGCAGTAGCATTCTTGGAGATAATAAGATTTAGCAGCAATGGTGGCATCCTCAATGGTGGCATTAGCTCAACTGCATCTCAAAGTGCCTTCAGCTGTGTCTTTGAATACTTAAAAAGCCCTAATCTTATGTTGGCTGTCTCCCAGTGCTTGACTGCTATAGTTCACTGGGCTTTTGAAACGGCAATATCGTGGCTGGTTGTATTTTTCTCCTTTCTTTTCTTAACTAGTTTGGCAAGTGATATTTAAGAATTTATTCATTTACACTTAATGCTTTAACTACTGCATCTTTTTGGAGAAAGTAATAATCTGCAGAAGAGTGACAAGGTTAGAAAGACTTGATCCTCACACAATGCAACCCAGTAGTACGGAGACCTACAATTATAAATCGTTCAACATTTTTAATAAGTGTCCCTGTAATGTGAATCCTCACCTTGGGAATGTTATGACTAGGATATAATATGTTGTATTATTGCTAACTGTCATCTCCAAAACCTAGACCAGCCAAGCATTTGTAATTGTCAAAAGGAGAAATATTGATTTTTGGTGTCATCATGTGTGCAAATAATTTTTTGAATACATCCATGTAGGGGGTTTATGTGATCCATGCAGGGAACAACCTATGTGCAGTTTCTTATAAACCCAATGGTTATTCTTCCCAGCTAATCAATGTATTCTGATAGGTGGATGCTTAATAGGAGAAATTTTGAAGTGTAGAGTTATATCAGGTGGACACTTGAAAAGAGAAGCTCTGGACGGTATTGTTAATATGCATGGGAAAGAATTTTACAACCACGTGCATATGGTAGCATTTTGTAGTTGTACAGAAAACATCGTAGTCTTCTTTTCAAGTATTTTACAATTATAGCTCTGTTGTTATATGGCTTTCTGGTGGCTTCATGCATAATAAAAGTGAAAGGCTTTCTCTCTCTACCTATGCGTGTGTCTATGTGTCTCTGTGTGTTGTATATTGCTTGCAATTGGTAACAAAAAATACATTGACAAGTTCTTATCCTTGATATGTGCAAAAATGTAGATATGAGATCAAATATTCGTTCCAAAAATGTGGGGATGGATAATCCAAAAGTAATGTTGAAAAAATGAACGGGTTAGAACTGTTGCAACAAAACAAATGTGCTTTTAAGCTGCAGTACGCCCCTTAGGTTATTCTACAGTTTCCTATTGGCGATCTCTAGATACTTTGATACCATAGAATTGATTAATTCACTTCTTGTGGTGCTCCTGACAGAATAATGGTGCAGCAGCATTGCTTCTGCTGCATTTTCTATTACATACAACCTGTACCTGACCTTGCTGTTTCAGGCTGAAACCAAACGGCTTATGCAGACTGCATATGTATTGTTTAATGATTAATATCTCTTGATTCCCCAATCTATGTTATTTGAAAGATATGAATACGATTTTTCAGGATCTTTCTTTGGAATGTAAGTTTTTATTCTAGTGTCATTTGAGATGGGTTTCCTGAAAATATTTATCCTTGGAATATGGAGCAGGGAGATCGGGGATCTGAAACTGGACAAGCAGCTGAGGTTATAGAGAATACTCTCTCAACTCATGCTTGTTTTCTCATAAAAAATTTGTCTCAGCGGGATGAGCATGTACGAGATATCTCGGTTAATTTGTTAACTCAACTCAGAGATAAGTTTCCTCAGGTAAAAGTTATTGCTTTCAAGGTCGTCTAGTATTTCAGTTCATCTTTTTCCTTCACAAACCAAGGGTACTGACATATATGGTTCTCCCAACCTACAGATTTTGTGGAATTCTTCATGTCTAGATTCGCTACTGCTATCAATGCACAACGATCCACCTTCAGCCCTTGTGAATGATCCGGCTTATGTTGCTAGTGTTCGCTCTTTGTACCAAAGGATTGTTAGGGAATGGATCGTTGTTTCACTTTCACATGCTCCGTGCACTACTCAGGGTCTGCTTCAGGTTCATTTTTATTTTGAGTTGGAAAGTTCTGCGAAGTTAATTTATTTGTTTCTTTTTCCTTGCAATTCATCATGTCAAACATCTAATTTGTTTGCTAGTGTTTCTTGTATATTCATAACCTTCTTCCTTACATTTTGCTGTTTGTTTGTTCATTAGCTTGTTTTCCATGTTCTATGATGTGTGAATTTCTCCCTGAAGTTAGTCAAACTAAAGACTGAAGATGAATACTTTGTAAGAGCAAAAACAATAATCTCGATAAATCAAAAGAGGATAAGCTCCTATATTGATAAGGTTTTGTGACTCTGCATTGGTTGAGTTCAAGAGCAAAGAATCTGTTTTGCTAGTGAGAAAAATAATCTCAAAAAATGAAATGAAATACTACAATTTGAGAAGGTTCCATGAATGAAAAATCAAGATACTAGAAACAAACAAGCATTAATAGATGAATTACCATGTGAAATGCTGAAGTACTGGCAAGTTATCATGTTCATATATTGGATGATGAGTTACAGTCTTCAAGTTTTTTGGAAGTACAGAGAAACATGTAATATTTGTTACTGAAGCATCCCCCATTTGTAGATTAAATGGTACTGCCCTATTTGCACACTATCTTTAGTTTGCCAAGCTGGAAATCTCTGGCATTTCAAACACTCTTTTGTCATGAACGTAATCATATTCAATATCATTGGCATTATGCGGTTGTCAAATTCGAGATTGCATATTGGTTCATGCATACTTGTACTTACTACTCTGCTAGCCCAGACATGTCTAATCTCCCAGAGAATTGCTGATTGAGATCTTCATATCATGTACTGACGTGAGTTTATTAGGGAATGGCAATGGGTCAGGCAAGGCCAATGTGGTCCTCCCCATCATTCCAAGGGATTTTATGGAAGTGCGGTGCAGTCTAAAAATCCCAGTTTATCATCGTGATTAGTTATTTCTTATTTATTTTTTAGTATCATTTTATTTTTTAAGTAGGGAACACGTTCTCCATCCCTTCACCATTAAGGAAACGGGTTGGGGATTTTATTATCTCTAGATATTAAGAACAAATCATTTTCACTGATTTCCCAACTTTCCTGTCCAACTTTTCATTGTTGTTTTTGCAAGCCTAAGGAACATCTATTTTCTCTTTTCTCTATCTCCAATTGCCCTTTCTCTTTTATGTTGAAGACTTTCATTTTGACACAATTTTAGTTAGAGACTTAGAGTTGACGAAAGTGCAGAACTTAACTATCAGAAGTGTAATTTGTACTCATGAAGCCACCCATTTTTAGCACTTACAATAATTATCTATCAAGATACAAATCAAGCCAGTTTGAGCTCTTATTCTGTTTGCTCTACACAGTTGACGCTCTTCTTGATACTCAAATTGCAATAAGATGCACCCCAGGCCGCACAGAAAAATTGGCCTGTGGATCTAAATCAAGGACAAAGAGAAAATGTTACCATGCAGAGGTTTCTCCTTAATTAACTAATAACTACTTTCAATTATCCTACTAGGGGCATGATATTGTGCTGTTATGAGGTTATATGACTTCGTTTTGCAGTTATTGTTGTGAATTTTCCAGTATGGTGACAAGATGCTTATCCAATGAAGCTTTTATTACCTTCTCTATTCCAACAGTTACTTGTCTTTCATTTCTGAATTGTGATGAACTTGTATACCAGCCCCAAACCCCATCCCTCAACAAAAAATAAAAAAGAAGAAACACACACTCACGCACAAAATATAAATAAATAAATAAATAAAAACATAATAATAACCAAGAAATTGAAAAAAAAACAATCGGTGAATGACGTTAAGGGGTTGCCCATATTCGCAACTTCTTACCAATGTCTGAATCTTAACATGAAGCAAACCCTTTTTATGTTCAGGAAAACCTTTGCAAAGCGAATACGTGGCAGAGAACACAACCTACTGCTGATGTTGTTTCTCTTCTGTCTGAGATACGGATTGGTACAGGCAAAAATGACTGTTGGTCTGGTACCAAGACTGCAAATATTCCTGCAGTCATGGCTGCCGCTGCTGCTGCATCCGGAGGAAACTTGAAATTGACCGAAGCATTTAACTTGGAGGTGCTCGGTACTGGTATGGTTACTGCTACAGCTAAGTGTAACCATGAAGGAGAAATTGCTGGCATGAGAAGGTTGTATGAAAGCATAGGTGGCCTTGACAACATGCCAGGAGTTGATAAGGATCTTAACATTGATCTTCCAGCGCCTGAATCTGGAGCTACAATACAAAATCCTCAATCCAAAAATGAATCTTTCAATGAAAAATTACTTTCCAGGTTTGTACGGCTGCTCCAGAAATTTGTAAACAGTGCTGAAAAAGGTGCGGAATTGGAGAAGTCATCATTCCGTCAAACTTGTTCTCAGGCAACTGCTTTGCTTCTTTCCCATCTGGTAAAGTTACATTATTTCTATTTCTACACCCATTTAAATAAAATAATTTTATCAGTTCCTTTTTTGGTTGAGTTCTTCTGTAACAAATGTTTCTCAGGAATCGGATTCAGATTCTAGCATTGAGAGCTTTTCTCAACTACTCCGTCTTCTTTGCTGGAGTCCAGCCTACATAAGCACACCAGATGCGATGGAAACTGGTGTATATATCTGGACATGGTTAGTTTCAGCTGCACCTCAATTGGGTTCCCTTGTCCTTGCTGAGCTCGTAGATGCATGGTTGTGGACAAAAGACACCAAGCGAGGCATTTTTGCATCTAAAACAAAATGTTCAGGCCCTTCTGCAAAGTTAAGGCCACACCTTGTTCCTGGAGAGCCTGAGCCCCAGCCTGAGAAGGATCCCATTGAACAGATAATGGCTCACAGACTGTGGCTTGGATTTTTGATTGACAGATTTGAGGTAAGCTTGGAGGCATGCATCCTTTTTAGTGTGCTTTGCCGAATTTTTACTGACTTCAAAATTTAAGCTATATTTATCTGGTAGGTATAATCTAGACAGGTGCTGGTTTTTCTTATGCTAAGCAACAGTGACATGGCACCTCATTTGTTTGTATGTTATAAGTTCCAGTTCCGTGCTATGTTACTTCGCCATATGCCTCAATCACTAATTACCTATTTCCTCTAGTTTTTAAATTTTCCTGTGCTTTCAACTTATGCTCTCTTTCTGAATTTATAATATCCACCATCTTGTCTTAAACTATTTTGATCTTTTCATGATTCACAAAACCATATATGATGTTTCTGTTCAAATTATTTTCTTATTAGTGTTACATTTCACTTGCTTATTGCTATTTTGTAGCAGTCACAGGTCAACGACTATTGAGTTCTTTCTGGAAAATGTAACATGAGGTTTTCATAAATATTTTGATATCTATAGAATAGGCCATTTGTTTTCTCCTCGTGGACAATGATACTAGCATCAAGGATGGACACTTGTATTTGAATCAATAAAGAAAGGTGTCTAGACTAACAACACCATTTACTTGTCGAGAAAAGAAAAGAAAATATGAAATGATAGAATGTAGTCTGATATAGTTTTTCAAGTTGATTCTACCTTATCCATGGAACAAGCAGCCATGGTTAAGTATTGATGCTTAGTCCTGTGATGTTACCATCATTGTATAAGATCTTTTTTAAGCAGATCAACAACATTACTCAGCCTATACTTGGTGTTGAGAAATGCTATTACATGGATTTCTGAAGTCCCTTTTATTTTTTCTTTAACTGTTTAGGTAGTTCGACATGACAATGCTGAGCAGTTTTTATTACTTGGTCGGATGTTACAAGGGACGACAAAACTCCCATGCAGCTTCTCTCAGCATCCTGCCGCAACGGGAACCTTTTTCACTCTTATGCTTTTTGGACTAAAATTTTGCTCATGCCATTCACAGGGGAATGTTCAGAACTTCAGAACTGGTCTTCAATTGTTGGAAGATAGGATTTATAGGCAAGTCTTAGTGTCTCACTATGAACTTACCTTCTGCATTTTAAAATGCCATATTTCTTGAACTTTAGTAATTGGCCATATATCTCGCAATCAATTGCCTCTCAATTAATTATTCAAAAATTGAGGAAAGTAGTGCTAATGCATATCAGTGAAATTTTTACTGGCCTACGTCCATAGCAGGCAAAAAAATTAGGATTGAAGATAGAAGTGGTGAACCCATGTGGAAATGTCATTAGAAAACCATTTCATGGCATCCTGTCACTCCCAATAGTTCAACCCACTCAAATGCATGTCCAAATTCTTAAACATGATTTTGCTGCAGATATCAAACTCTTAGATATAATTTTTATTTGAATCTTTAAGGATTTAGTGCCAGTTTTATTAGAGCCGATAAAATTTTACCGTATACGAGGACATGTATTTATGTCATGCCTCTAACAAATTAGGCAGTGATATACCATAAACTAAATGTCTCGGATGAAATCCATTGCAAGTCCTATAATATTTTTATAAAGCTGTCTATCTTTACTGTTGAACTCCTCAATTTGAAAATGAGATCACTATTTTGTTTTAGCTTCTAGTGCTGTCCTATCAATATTTTCTCATTTTTATATTTAGATAGATACTACTTCTTTAAGCTAAGCTGCAATTTCTTATTTTATCCCCTAGACTGTATGTTAACTTGAACAGTGTTTGCAGAAAATTCAGGAATTCTTTATTTCTAATTACAGAACATCCCTAGGGTGGTTTGCTCATGAACCTGAATGGTACGATTTGAATAACAACAACTTTGCTCAGACTGAAGCGCAATCCCTTTCAGTTTTTGTCCACCATCTTTCAAATGAGCGGGTGGACTCTTCCCAGCTTGATTCAAATGGAAAGGGACTTGAAAATGGTAGCTCTAAGAATGATGTGGTAAGTGATTATAACCAATATTTAGCTTCTGCATTAAATTGATATTTATGTCTGAAGAATAACCTTCGGTTGTTTCAACTAACTCTTTTTGTTTTGAAATGCTTTTTTACTTATAGAAAATCATTATGTTCTTTCTGCAGAAGGATCAGTATCACCCAGTCTGGGGTCTGATGGGGAACTATGCTGTTGAGCGAGAAAAGCGGAGGCAGTTACTTCTGATGTTATGCCAGCATGAGGCGGTTAGACTTGAGGTTTGGGCACAACCTGTTGGCTCCAAGTAATTCCTACTGAACTTTGATTCCTTTGATCACATTAATTATTTATCATCACTTAATTGACTGGTAATCAACATCAGAATTTTAATCCACTTATATGACTGCACATTTCAGGGAGAACAGTTCTCGGCTTAAAATTAGCTCTGAGAAATGGATTGAATTTGCTAGAACGGCTTTCTCTGTTGACCCCCGAATTGCTTTCTCCTTAGCCGCAAGATTTCCAACAAATTCTGCTTTAAAAGGCGAAGTCACCCAACTGGTCCAAGTATGTTTATTGAGTTGTTGGAATTAGAAAAAGGAAATAAATTACAACCTTAGCATGAACTTTCCAAAATTTTGCTCGTAAAAGAAAATTATGGCCCTAAGCGATGCTAATAATTAATGCTTTTAATAACTCATTGATGATTGCTAGTGCTGTTGACCGTAAATCTTCAGATTTGTTGTACCTCTGCAAATTTATTAGTTTTGTATAACAAAATCTTCTGCAGATATTTCAATAGTTGTCCCTAAATAAAAGACATACTTAAAGCATGCCATGTAAAAGCGCACCCTAAATGCCTCTCTTACTATTTTGGTGTTTCACATATTTGCTGCAGTTGCATATATTGGAGATCCGCAGCATTCCTGAAGCTTTGCCTTATTTTGTTACCCCAAAAGCAGTAGATGAAAATTCAACACTTCTGCAACAATTGCCACACTGGGCCGCTTGTTCAATCACACAAGCTCTAGAGTTCCTCACTCCTGCATATAAAGGTCATCCACGAGTCATGGCTTATGTTCTCAGGGTGTTAGAATCATATCCACCTGACCGAGTGACTTTCTTCATGCCTCAGTTAGTGCAGGCTCTAAGATATGATGACGAGGTGGGTATCATTTTCCATAAAAATGGTCCAACGACCTGAAGAGGTTGATCCTAATAATACTGAAATTTCATTATTACCACAAACTTCGGAGGAGATTCTTCCCTCAACTATTCAAATCATTATTAATGGGTGTCGCAGTTATGGTAATCTGTGCAATACATGTGAAAAATATCTATTTGCATAATTCACACGTTTGGCTAACAACTTGTGTTGGAATGTATTTGCAATTTGTTATTTCTTATCAAATGAATTCCTCACCAAGTTGCAGCAATTCGAGCTGTGTCTTGCACATGCAATTAACATTGTTTGAAATTCTATGTTCACATGTTTACTGATTCTCATTTGCAGAAGTTGGTTGAGGGGTACCTTCTTAGAGCTGCACAAAGGAGTGATATTTTTGCACATATCTTGATATGGCATTTACAGGTGGGAAAAGTATTGTTAACTTTTGAATTATAGTTATTCAAGAAATTGCAAGTATATGGCAAACTCATGTGGAAAATTGCAGGGTGAGAATTGTGTTCCAGAGTCATCAGGAAAAGAGGCAGTTTCTGCAAAGGTATGCTTACTTACAATAAATTGGTTTTTCAACACTGGTGTAAGATGAAATTGGTTTCTACGCAGTTGCACTTTTTGGTTGCTACCATCATTATGCAAACTAATAACAATCATTTTACTTAACTGTAAGTTTATGATGTTTTGCTAATCTCTCTCTCTCTCTCTCTCTCTCAAATTAATAAATGCTTGTATGTCTGTAAGAAATTTCCATTTTCATTTATTTCTTTAAGAACATACTAACATTTATTAGTTGTGTTGATAGATAATAGAAGCAATTTGCATATTGATATTTGTTTAGACATATATTAGGCTATCCATGAAATTGATTTTTTTGAAAAGTGATTCTTTTGGATAATGTGTGGTTAAAAAGTAGCATGGGAAATTCTGAAAAATGATCTACTAAAGAATGTGTGGGTGGAAATTAATTGAAACAAAAAATGAATTTTAAAAAGATAAAAAAAAAATCAGTTTAGACACCCTGTTAATAGGTTTTGAACTGCAAAATTATTTTTCTAATTTGTTTGTTTATCCCTGTTTAGTTTCCAATGAAACTGTCTTCCAGTTTCCTCTGTGGTTAAAATGCTGGTGATTGCTTAATGATGAATGCCTTTCAAGGTCTTTGTCTTTTTGCTCTCTATAAATTATCTTGCATTAGGTATGTGAAATTCAAAATTTCCCTAAAATGTCCAGAGGCATTTCACTGGAGGTTTATTTTTTAAGAGAGTAGTTTCTTGATGGGAAAAATCTTCCTCTGTTTTCTAGGGAAAGAAGGTTTTGGCAATAGATATCATGAGTTACTCAACTTGTTTTTCCAAGAATTTAAACTGTTCTAGCATCTACCAAGGTGTTTCATAGGCATATTCAGTCTCAGCAGATCAAAGACTTCCACATATTTCCTATGGCACATCCTTCCATCTATTTATTACATCATGTTTTTCCAAATACCCTGTTCTTCCTTTACAGTAACTTCTGAATTCTGATGGTGGGGGTATTAGTATAGAGGAATTTATGAATGCCTACTTTTGAGTCATGCTCTCTGGGGTGCCTCTATGTAGCATTCTGTTCATAGGATTACCATTTTGCCTCTTAACGAAGTCTTGTGGTAATTTAAAAGTATAGATTGTTTATATTCATTTTCTGCCTATAATGTGTATGCTCATGGAAATGCCTCTATACATTTCTGGTGGTAGTTTATTATTGTTATTCTATTTTCTTGCCAAGATATTAATATGAATGGATGTTTCTTTGTGAACTTGGCAAATCAGGAACTATTATTGTTATGATATAAGTCATGAGTTTTTTCCTTTTGGCTTTTCTTAAATGTTACAATCTTTATGATGCTTAAACATTTTCTTTAGGGGCCACCTTTGCAACCTTTTCAGCTGATTTATTCTTCACCTATCGTTGTTACTTATGTTCAAGAAGTGAACTATGAAGGTTAATTCAATTCCGTGAGACTAATACATTCCTTTTGTTTTTCTTTTGTTTTTGGTTTTTTTTTTTTTCTCTCTTTTTTTGGCAGAATAGCGCATTCCTAGCCCTACTTCCAGTTGTTAGACAGCGAATTATTGATGTTTTCAGCCCTAAAGCTCTGGACATATTTAATAGAGAATTTGATTTCTTTGACAAAGTAACGTCTATATCAGGTGTCCTCTTTCCACTTCCAAAGGAGGAAAGGCGAGCTGGCATACAGAGGTTGATTTTTTTTTTCTTTCTTTTGCTTAACTCTTTTCCTATTTTCTTGAAATTTTTTCTATTCACTTTAAGATTTTTCTGGTTCACATAATCATGCTGTCTCAATTGGCAACAAGTTTAATTTTATTTTTATTTTAAAGCAGAGAGTTGGAAAAGATTGAAGTGGATGGAGATGATCTCTATCTACCAACAGCTCCAAGTAAATTTGTTCGGGGTATTCAGGTTGATAGTGGGATTCCTTTACAATCAGCAGCAAAAGTTCCTATAATGATCACATTTAATGTTGTGGATCGCGATGGAGATCCCAGTGATATAAAGCCTCAAGCTTGTATTTTCAAGGTATGACAGCTGATCTTATTTCTTTAGTGTAAAACTGCACGATTTCGAAACAGAGCCAGGGAGATAAGGATCGCAGGATATTTCTCCTACTTGTTCTGACCTAGGTCACAATCTCATTTAAACCTTGCCTCTGGGAAAAGTTAATCGATTTAGTTATCATTATGTTTAAATTCTTCCACTTTGGATAAAGGCATAACAGTTCATTTGCTTGTGTTAATCTGGTTATATTCCTGTAATCTTCCATTTATTTTGTCCCTTAATATCCTTCTGACATATCAAGCCATCAAAAGTTCATGTCAAAACTGACACTTCTTAGTTAAGCAAACAAAACTTTCTCATGTTTCTTTACCATCGTTAATATGGAAGAACGGCCCAAATTCAGGCCCCCACAACTCACTGGGATTGCCATGAGGCCCTTGTGTGAGTAAAGATCATGAAACATCTAGTAAATAAATACCCTTTCTAGAACCTGTTTCAAGTGTTTTCTTCACGACCCACAAGCTAGAAGAAAACAAAATTTTACAAGAGAATGATCCAAACTGAAGATGTGTTGAAATTTTGATTGGCTGCATTACATAAACCTGCCTGCCAAGTCTGCAATGACGCAAGATAAGACTGAGCCGGGATTTTAACTGCCTAGTACTTATATAATTGTATCTTCTTAACTGACAAACAGTAAGCTGTTGTATTTACAGGAATAGGATAGGAAAAGGACCCTATGCAAATATTATTCTTTAACCATGGTTTGATTTGTAATGTAGAACTGGGTTTTTCTCATGTCACTGCATAGGTTTACTTGTCTTTTGTTTGTTACTTGTGGGGAGAAAAAGGCCGTCAAAGTCGATGTGAGTTAACATATGCAGTAGGGATTTGAACTGGAACTTTGAAATTGTTGCAAGTTTTACTAATTACATTTTTATTAGTGCACTGTTTGATTGAGCTCTTTTGGAACATAGGTGGGAGATGACTGCCGACAAGATGTTCTTGCTTTACAAGTTGTTTCACTACTGAAGGACATCTTTGCGGCTGTTGGACTTAATCTATACTTGTTTCCTTATGGAGTTCTCCCAACTGGTCCAGAGAGAGGAATTATTGAGGTAAATCTATATTCAGTTTACGTCCAGCATGTTCATGCATGAATATGTTTCCACATAACCAATTTTCTGCCTGTTTGATATGCTCAACTACTTCTTTGCATTTAGCTTTTATTCCCATTTTCTTCTATACCCAATATATTATGTCATGTACTTTGTCATCTAACAGTGCCCATACAAAAAAGGCAAAATAATCCATCTCCAGAAACACGAGGCTGGCAAGAAAAGTGATGCATGGGTACCAGAATAGGCATCAATGTTACTACGATAAACATACTTTCAGATTATCTTGATTATATTGCGGTTTGACTTGTTCTAATACCTTAATAACTGAGTATCAAAGGAAGGTTAAATCAATTGTTGATTTTTAACGGAAAATTGATGCATGTTCCATATGGTAGTAGCTACTCAAGAATGCAAAGTCCTTGAAGGGGTTGGTGGGTCTGTTTCAGGATGGGTGATCATGCAGAGCACATGAAAATGTGCAGTTTATGACTGCGTGTGTGTGCATGGAGTTAAGTGAGTTGGTTATATACTGTGTGTGTATCAGTTGATGGATGCTAGTGCCTTTTGGTGAATTTCCATACTCTGCAGCCTTATAACATACTGCAACTCTGTTATTAGCTAACCCTGCTATTAGTTTCTCTAGCCTGAAACAAATTCTATATATCAGTGAGCTGTATTGATCTTCTTTATGCGATTTTAGAGGGAGGAAATTTATTTAGTTAATTACTTGGATCTTCTTACTGCAACTCCCAGTCTACAGTATCATAATACTTCCCCATCATATAAGGTCCTTCTGGCTTTACAGGTTGTGCCCAATACACGAAGCAGGAGTCAGATGGGTGAGACCACTGATGGTGGCTTATATGAGATTTTTCAACAGGACTTTGGGCCTGTTGGTTCACCCAGCTTTGAAGCTGCTCGTGAGAACTTCCTCGTTAGCAGTGCTGGATATGCAGTTGCTAGCCTTTTGCTTCAACCAAAGGATAGACATAATGGGAATCTTTTGTTCGACAGGTAAGCAGTTTATTCTGCCTCCTCAATGACTGTATTCTGGTCCACTCTGTAATATTAGAATTTAACTGCTAATTTATGACTGCAGTTTGGGTAGGCTTGTTCACATTGATTTTGGTTTTATACTGGAAACTTCACCTGGTGGAAATATGCGATTTGAGAGTGCTCACTTTAAACTGAGTCATGAGATGACTCAATTACTCGACCCATCTGGGGTAATGAAAAGTGACACTTGGTACCAATTTGTGAGGTACACTTTGAAGTTTCAGACTATAAAAGGATCTTCCTTTACTTGTATTTGTTTTAATTCCAACCCCCAATTTCAATTTTCCGCAGCTTATGCGTGAAAGGATACCTTGCTGCACGCCGCTATATGGACGGTATCATAAATACAGTGTTAATGATGCTAGATAGCGGCTTGCCTTGCTTCAGCAGGGGCGACCCGATTGGAAATCTTCGCAAGAGATTTCATCCCGAAATGAGCGAAAGAGAGGCAGCCAATTTTATGATCAGCATATGCACTGATGCATACAATAAATGGACAACTGCTGGCTATGACTTGATTCAGTATTTGCAACAGGGTATTGAAAAATGAGGTACCTCTTAGATTTCTTGCAGTGTTTGTTCTGTTCCGTTGTACCGCTTTGTTTCAAAGTGAAAAGGAAATAGATTAAATCTTCAGTTTTTCTTTCTCCCTAGGAGCTCACAATTTAGAGTGGTAGTAGGAGGGATTTCTTTCAATTGTAAAAATATAGGCTGTAGCTCGATTCTTTTTATGAAAATTGTAGTTTTTCCAGAAATGTTTATTGAGTTATTCGGAGCTACTGGCTTCTTACTTTTCCTGGTTCATATTTTTCATAGGGAACTACTGGTTCTACACAAATTGAGGTTTTTTCTATGAGAATAATATATAATAGTAGCACTATTCTAGCATATATTCCGCCACAACTTTAATTACACTACCATGAACATGAAGCGTATTTAACTTCTATGAAAGAAAAAATGACCAAACTCCAATGCAAGTTGTCAGGCTCACATGACTTGCCTTCACGTCAACGGTAACACCATAAGAGATCATCTAGATGATACCATAATGAGACTGTAACTTCTAATGTTACGAAAATTGTGATCATTGATAGTCTACCTTCTCTCATAATTATATTGAAGCACAAAATATGTTAATTTAAAACCCTCTTCTTTTTCACAAAGCTATCATAGATTCATGATTTCTACCTTGGCTAAACTTTTAGATCCCCGTTGATTTGTCTGAAAAATTTAGAGATGAATTCTATCGAAGTACAACCTCCGTTAATTAGCTCAATTCCAAATTATGGTATTAGAAAGGCAAATTTCAGATCATTTTTCAACTATATCATTTTATTTATTAATTATATCATTTTAATAATAATTCTATTATTTTAATAACAATGTATTTGCCAAGATCTATGTGGTCTAATAACATCGTAGTTAATTTAATTCCTAAATCCTTGATTATAGGTTAGAATCCCTTTACTTACAATCCCTTTGTAGTGGACCACATCTAGTGACAGGTTAAAAAGAAATGGTTAATTGATACAATCTAACCCTAACGTTTCATTTTACTAGATTTCCACCTGAGCGTTGAATGTGTAGAGCTTTAAAGGAATTTCATACATAAAATATAATAAAATTGTGTTTGTCAAACTTAATGTCATAAGATTTTAAAAAACAAAACCTGCACGGAATTAATGTGCATCATGCGTTTACAAGTAGCATGCAATTAATTCTTTATTTTTATGACATAATTTTAAATTCTTGTTATTAGTACATCGTCATCTCGTTGAACCAATAATTTTTTTATTAATTCTTATTTTTTATTTCTTTTAAAGACAATAAAATTCGATAGCATAATTCTATATTAACTTCACACCCGTGCATTTACAGATATACTATACTTCACACCCATGCGTTTCACATACATACTATAGTGACAAAATAAAATACTACAAAGTAGGAGGACATAAAATTATACAATCGAACAAAGTAAAATTGAAATACATGAGGTAAATATGAGATATATCTAACCAAAATGTAATACGTATATAGAATCCTAAAATAAAAATATTAAATTAAATGATTAAAGCGAAAAATATAATAATATTGAAATCTAGATTGATGTATTATCTATTTTCATATAATTCAAATCTATTAGGAAAATATAAGATATATCTAACCAAAATGTAATATGTAGATAGAGTCTTAAAATAAAAATATTAAATTAAATGATTAAAAGGAGAAGTATAATACTTGCCAAAAAAAAGAAGAAGTATAATAATTGAACCAATAATTTTTTATTAATTCTTATTTTTTATTTCCTTTAAAGACAATAAGACCCGATAACATAATTTATATTAGTTTCACACTCATGTGTTTCACGAATATACTATACTTCACATCTGTATATTTCACGGACATATTATACTGACAAAATAAAATATAATGGAATAAGAGAATATAAAATGATGAAATTATACAATCCAACAAAGTAAAATTGAAATTCATTAGGCAAATATGAGATATATCTAACCAAAATGTAATATGTAGATAGAGTCCCAAAATAAAAATATTAAATTAAATGATTAAAAGGAAAATTATAATAATAAGGAAAAGTAATATTGAAATCAAGATTGATATATTATCTATTTTCATATAATTCAAACCCATTAGACAAATGTGAGATATATCTAACCAAAATGTAATATGTAAATAGAGTCTCAAAATAAAAATATTAAATTAAATGATTAAAAGGAAAAATATAACACTAAGGGAAACTATAATGGTAGAACCAATAATTTTTTTATTAATTCTTATTTTTTATTTCCTTTAAATGCAATAAAACCCGATAGTATATTTTTATTTTTTATTCTTAGTTTCACATCCGTACATTTACAGATTACTATACTTCACACCCGTGTGTTTTATGAACATATTATGTTGAGAAAGTAAAATACAATATAGTTGAAAAATATAAAATCATGAAATTATATAATCGGATAGAGTAAAATTGAAATCTATTAGGCAAATGTGAGATATATTTAACTAAAATATAATATGCAGATATAGTTCTAAAATAAAAATATTAAATTAATATGAAAATAGAGTCTCAAAATATAAATATTAAATTAAATAATTAAATAATAACGTCAGCAAATTAGTTTTTTAAAAAAGACAGACAATTAGCGGGAAAATTATTTGCCCGACAATCAAAATGATCAGAAGAGTTTATATATATATATATATATATTGATTGTGCAAACTAATTAAAATTTCACTTTTTTTTTGCGTTATCTAACATTTTTAACTTAAAAGGACAATAACACTTTCATATTCTAATTAAACTAGATTTCCACTAGTGCAACTCTAAATGAATTTCATACATAAAATATGACATAATTGTATTTGTTAGGCTTAATGTCATAAAGAAACTAAAAAACACAACATGCATTGAATTAATGTGCATCCTACGTTTGCAAGTAGTATGCAATCGATTCTTTATTTTGATGACATAATTTTAAATTCTTAGTGTTAGTCCATCACCATCTCGTTGAACTAATAATTTTTTTATTAATTCTTATTTTTTATTTTCTTTATAGATAATAAAACCCAATAGTATAACTCTATATTAGTTTCACACCCGTGCATTTACAGACATACTATACTTCACACCTGTACATTTCAAGGACATATTATAGTGATAAAGTAAAATACAATATAGTAGGAGAACATAAAATCATGAAATTTTACAATCAAATAAAGTAAAATTAAAATCCATTAGGCAAATATGAGATATATCTAATCAAAATGTAATACGTAGATAGAGTCTCAAGATAAAAATATTGAATTAAATGATTAAAAGGAAAAGAATAATAAGGAAAAATATAATAATAATAATAATATTGAAATCTATATTGATATATTATCTGTTTTTATGTAATTCAGATCCATTAAGCAAATATGAGATATATTTAAATATTAAATTAAATGATTAAAAGGAAAAATATAACAATAAAGAAAAATATAATAATTGAATCAATAATTTTTTTATTAATTTTTATTTTTTATTCGCTTTAAAGACAATAATACCCAATAGCATAATCTATATTAGTTTTTCACTCGTACATTTTCAAACATTCTATGCTTCACACTCGTGTGTTTTACAGACATATTATGCTGATAAACTAAAATATAATGGAGTAGGAGAACATAAAATGATGAAATTATACAATCGAATAAAATAAAATTGAAATCAATTCTAATTAAAATGTAATATATAGATAGAGTCTCAAAATAAAAATATTAAATTAAATAAATAAAAGAAAAAGTATAATAATAAGGAAAAGTATAATAATAATATTAACATCAAGATTGATATATTATCTATTTTCATGTAATTCAAATCCAATAGGCAAATATGAAATATACCTAACCAAAATGTAATATGTAGATAAAGTCCTAAAATAAAAATATTAAATTAAATAATTAAAAGGAAAAATATAACAATAAGAAAAATCTATATCTAGATATCTATATATCTATATATAAAAGCAGAATAGTTTCATTTTTACCATTTCCCACCCGTTTTCATTTCGTAAATCGGGTTAAGTCATCTCGATCATTCACTTTGTCTTGCAATCTTGGCCATTCATTTTATTATAAGTTTTTAATTTTTATTTTATATTATTTATAGATATATTTGATTTAACTTATTATTATCACTATATTTGTCAATTTTTAATCTCAATCACCAATTCATTTTATCTAAAAATATCTCTCTTTCTTTATCGAGATTTTCATTCCTTCCTCTAATAGAAATGAGTATATCTAAGATTTCTCAAATCTCTTTCACTTTACATTTAAACTTTTCATTCCTTATATCGAGCATTTTTATTTTCGATTGATTTTCTTAATTTTTTATTTCAATTTTCGGACACCATTCGATTCCTTCCGGATTGGCTCCAGTATTCACCAATGTTCAAAAAATCAGACATATCAATGAATTAGAAGCTAACGGTTCAAAATCATTTGACCGATATTAATAAATTATTTGAAATAAATTATTTTTTACTTAAAATAACATGGAAAAAGAATATTCGATTTTTAATTTTTTGATCTTTATAATTTAAAAAAAGTGAAAACTTTATTCTATTTTTAAGAGCTATTGAAAATGTGACTTTGGATATAAGAAAGGAATCCCACATTGGTTCTTTAGTAAAAAGAATTGAGAATACATGCCTATATTAAACTACTTGGAAAATGATTATGCATAAAAGGGCCCCGCCGATGGGCCTTGAGCTTCTAAAAAGTTAAAAATTTTAGTGGATCATTATTAAAAAAGTTTATTGAACCGATAAACTGCGTCCGTGTTTATCTCACACCATCAGATTGTTTTCTGGATTGATTTCAATATTTACAAATATTAAGAAAATCAAATCACTCATTGAGCTAGAAAAGCTAACGGTTTAATGTTCAAAAAGTCAAATTGGGTCAAACCAAGGTCGAACAGGTTTTGATTAAAAACTTAAATAAGACGTGTGCTCTTCCGATCTTTATAAAATTATCAAATAATTAGCAAAGCTCAATAAAAGTGCAATTAAGTGACTTTTAGACATTATTATTTCCCACATGGATTTGTCATTAAAAAATATTGAAATTTTATTCCTCTTTTAGGAGCTATTGAAAATTTGAGTTTAAGTATATAAAGAAAATCCCACATTGATTATTTAGTGAATAGAATTGAGGATATATATTTATATTAAGCTACTTGGAGAAGGATTATTCATAATAGGGTCTTAGCTTTTGAGCGTTGAGTTTTCAAAAAGTTTAAAATTTTAATAGATCACTATTGAAAAAAGTTTATTATGAATTGGTAAATCGTATTATGTTTATCTCGCACCGTCGGATTGATTCCAGTATTCGTCAATGTTTAGAAAACCGAACCAATTATCGAACTGGAAAACCTAACAGTTCAAGGTTTAAAAGCCGAACCGATTTTAATTAAAAACTTAAAAAATAAATGTTAAAATTTACAAAATTGTTAAGTAATTAGCGAAACACAATAAAAGTACAACTAAGTGGCTTTTGGGTATTATAACTGAATTCTTACATTGATTTATCATTACAAAAGTTTAAAAATTTTATTCCTTTTTAAGGGCCACTGAAAATGTGAATTTGAGCATAGCAAGGGAGTCATACATTAGTTATTTAGTGAAAAGAATTGAGGATGTATGCTTATATTAAGTTATTTGGAGAAAGAGTTATGCATAATAGAGTATTAACTTATGGGCCTTGAGTTTTCAAAAGTTCAAAATTTTAATTAATATTTATTAAAAAAATCTTTATTGTGAACTAGTGAACCGTATCTGTATTTACCGCACATCACCAGATTACATATCGAATTGGTTCCAGTATTCGCCAATGTTAAAAAAAAAGTACTGGTTATCAAACTAGAAAAGCTGACAGTTTAAGGTTCAAAATGTCAAATCAAGTATAACTAATTTTAAGTAAAAACTAATAAATAAATGCTAAAATTATCAAACTATAAAATAATTCACAGAACTCTATATGAAATGCAATTAAGTAACTTTTGGATATTATAATTAATTCCTATATAGATCTGTCATTAAAAAGTTGAAATTTAATTCTTTTTTACGAGTCATTGAAAATGTAATTTTGGGCATAGAAACGTTATATTACATTAGTTATTTAATGAAAAAAATTGAAGATATATGTCTATATTAAGTTAGTTAGATAAGGGTTATACATAATAGAGGTTTAGCTTATGAGCCTTAAACTTCTAAAAAGTTTAAAATTTTAATGGATCATTATTGAAAAAAAGTTTATTGTGAACCGACAAACCGTATCTATCTTTATCTCAAACCATCGAATTGATTTTCAAATTGGTTTTATTATTCGCAAATGTTCAGAAAACTAGACCAATCATAAAACTAGAAAAGCTAACAGTTCAATATTCAAAAGGTCGAATCGGGCCAACCTAAAGTCGAACCGATTTTAATTAAAAACTTAAAAAATAAATATTAAAATTTATAAAATTGTCAAATAATTAGAAAAACTCAATAAAAGTGCAAATAAGTAACTTTTGGATATTATAGTTGAATTCTCACATGAATTTGTCATTAAAATGGTTAAATTTTTGTTTCTTTTTTAAGAGCTATTGAAAATGTAACTTTAAGCATAAAAAAGGAATTTCACATTGATTACTTGGTGAAAAAATTGAGGATGTATGCCTATATTAAACTATTTCGAGAAATGTTATTTATAATAGAGCTCTAGCTTATGGGACTTGAGCTTCTAAAAAGTTCAAAATTTTAATTGATTATTATTGAAAAAAGTTTATTGTAAACCAGTAAACCGTATCCGTGTTTATCGCACACTGTTAGATTGCTTTCTGGATTGTTTTCAATACTCGCCAATTGTTAGAAGACCAGACTGATCATTGAATCGGAAAAGCTAACAGTTCAAAGTTTAAATAGTCTAATCGAGATTGAACCAATTTTAACTGAAAACTTAAAAATAAATGTTAACATTTAAAAAATTGTTAAATTATTAGTAAAACTCAATAATAAAAGTGTAATTAAGTAACTTTTGGATATTATAATTGAATTCTCATATGGATTTTCATTCAAAAATGTTGAAATTTTATTCTTTTTAAGGGCAATTGACAATTTGGGCATATAAAGATAATCTCACATTGGTTATTTGGTGAAAAGAATTGATGATGTATGCCAATATTAAATTATTTGAAGAAGGGTTATGCATAATAGAGCCTTAGTTTATGGGTTTTAAGCTTTCAAAAAATTTAAAATCTTAGTAGATCATAATTAAAAAAACTTTAATGAGAACAAGTGAATCATATCCGTATTTATCTTGCAATATCGAATTGCTATCCAATTGGGTTCCATTATTCACTAATTCCTGATTTTTCTAATTAAATTAGTCATGACGGTTCAATTCTTTAAACACTAACTAAGTTATGTTAATATATTAAAATATTTAGTCTATAGAATGTGTATGTTAAAAAAGTAGATATCATTAATACATGTTATAAAAGTTTAAAAAATAAAAAAAAAACCCAAACAGGATGACAGATCACACGTGGATTTTGTATAAAAAGTTGGTGTTTAGTCATAGACAATATTATATATATAGATATTTCGAGTGTTATAAATTAATAAGGTTTGAAAATAATGATTTGTGTTAAAAATGGTTAAATAACAAATTATACTATAAATAGTATAACACATATATTATCCTTCATCATTTATTCAAGCTATGTTTTCTTTAATGTTTTCCTTAGATTTTTTTAGACCATTTTTTATCTTTATTAGTGAAATACATCGTATTACGAGTAGCACTTATATTTTTTTACACACGGATCAACGTTCAAATATTATAATTTAAATCTTTTTTATAAAATCATATTTAATCATTTTGAATTGTTTATATTATCTGGTATTATCATCCCGTGCAACGCACTAGTGAAATAAATAGTTATAATAATAATAATATTGACATCAAGATTGATATATTATATATTTTCATGTAATTCAAATCCACTAAACAAATGTAGGATATATCTAAATAAAATATAATATGTAGACAAAGTCTCAACATAAAAATATTAAATTAAATAATTAAATGGAAAAATATAATAATATGGAAAGTTATAATAATTAAACTAATAATTTTTTTTATTAATTCTTATTTTTTTTTCCTTTAAAGATAATAAAACTCAATAGCATAATCTATATTAGTTTCACACCCGTGCATTTACGGACATATTATGCTTCACAGCTGTGCTTTTCATGGACATATCATGTCGAGAGAGTAAAATTATATAATATAATAGGAGAATATAAAATGATGAAATTATACAATCGAACAAAGTAAAATTGAAATATATTAGGCAAATATGTGATGTATATAACCAAAATATAATATGTAGATAGATAGATTTTCAAAATAAAAATATTAAATTGATATGTAGATAGAGTCTTAAAATAAAAATATTAAATTAAATGATTAAAAGAAAAAATATAATAATAGAACAATGACGTTAGCAAATTAGTTTTCTAAAAAAACCAGACAATGAGTGGGAAAATTATTTCTAATTGTGCCCAACAATCAATTGAGCCAGACAAACTCTGCTTATATATATAGACATTAATACATAGTAAATTAATAAAAACATGTCACAGGAATTAGTCTTTCTTTTTGGAATACTATCAAATTCGACAAAATGACAACATAAAATACCGAATTTGCCACAAACTTGATGGGAGCATGTCTTGAATGGACGGTCTAGCTAAAGAGCCTTATCTGTTCCCTAATAAAGAGCCTTATCGCTTACGTGGCGAAAATATAAAAAAAGTGGCTTCACTAACAGTGGGTCGCTTTTGTTAGATTTACGCCACGTAAGCGATCTATCTCTTTATTAGGAGCATTATCTATCTCTTTAGTAAATTTCTTGAACAGAACAATATTTTTCCAATTTGCAAACTAAAGTTGATTCACATTATTAGAGACACACATCGATCCATTTCATCCCACCCTGCAATAGATTGATGACGCAGAGGCTAATCAACCCCTCTATAATCCCTAAATTCTCAAAAGTTTGCTATTTTCTAATCAGTTAGACTATGGAGAGGGGTACCCCCATATGTGGCGCCCCCTGACTGGAGGGAATCAGGGCACCCATGTGTGGCCATGTGTGGCCCTCTCCCTAGAAAATTTTATTTTCTAATGGAATCAAATTATATATATATATATTTTATCTATTTCTTTTAATTACTAATTTTTTAGTTCATTTTGAATTTGGGGTATTATAATCTTTTTAAATTAAAAGTGTCATATTGTTTGAAAAAAAAGGGTAATGAAATTTCAGGTTATAATAATTGTCAAATTTTAGATGTTGGGTTTAGATGGCACAAAAAGAGGTTAAAGATTAGAGTTAGACAGTGCTAATTAACTAAAACGACTGATGAGAGGGATGTACTACATATAATAGTATTGTATTGGATTGCCAAACAAAGTAAGAAGTATTTCATTGATGTTCAATACCAACCTAAATGGTATGCAAGTACTATTAATTATTTAATCATTTCAAAAGTAAGAAAATATAAATATCATTTTTAAGGTACTTTATTAATTATATACTGAATAAATTTCTAATATTCTATGAGCGTCTACTCTATTTTACGTGGTGAAATCAATAACCAATATGTAGATTCAAATGACCTAATTTATTTATTATTAAATTAGACCCCTTAAACATATTTACAGATTTTTCATTGACTAAAAGTACCAAGTCTTCGGTATTCTAAAAATATTTTCTTACAGAACTATTAGATTCTAAATTGATTTTAGAATAGTTTTGGGCTTCATCTGCCAATTCGCTTCTCTGAGGGGACAAATACAGAACTTCATAAACACGGTGGGGTTTTCGCATAAACTCGCATATTAGGCATAATAAATTGACGCTGTTCTGCTGATTATCTACAACTCCTCCTATTTCTATATATTCTGTTACGGTATTGGGGAACTGAGAAGAACGGGCTGGATTTCGCGAATCAAAATTCTTCGTAGAAAAATGGATATGTTTGGATCCAGCATTTCCCCCGATGTAAGTTTTGATTAAAGATTCCTTTTTTTTTTTTTTAAAAGAATTATACCAATTTCAATCATATTTTTGGTTAGAAATTGGTATTGGCATTGTTCAATATTAGGTTAGCAATCAGTGTTCACATTATTCTATTTCTGAAGTTGAATTTTCTCCATACGTCCATTTGAAATTGTTCGAATATCAAATTCTGTTTCATTTTTTGGTTGCTTATTTGTTCTGTTAGTATGTGAATTGAACGCTCAGCTATACGTGCATCATTTTAAATTATTGCTATTACGAGTCTAGGTTGTTCATTGATTAGGAAACACAAGCATGCGCTTTTTGTTTGCCGAATTTATATGGTCGAAGAAAATTGAATTGGTGGAATTCAGGTTTATGAACTGTTATGTTGAGTTTGATATATTAGTGTTTTTAGTTTTTCTGTTTGCAGCTGTTCCGAGTGAAATGCTGTTCTTTTTAAATGAATTTTGGCTTTCCTAATATGTTGCTCTGCTTTATTCTAAGAAATTCGGATTATGCTTATCTTGAACTTTAAACTATACAGGTTGGGTTGCGAGTGGTTCTTTGCCCCTTTGGTTCTAATGTTGTTGTTAGAACAGCATGGTGAGCTTTGAATTCATTTATTCCTCATCTGAAAATAAGTAACTTGAACTTTTTATTTTGCTTAACATTTTTAGCTTTCATTCTCTATCAGTATAAGAAGAGTTTTGTACCACTCAGTAGCGATTCTGAGCATGCTTATTTGTTTCTGCAATTCAACTCAATCCATTGTTTTTTATGTTTTAGTGATACTACAAAACTTATTATAGTATCATGATTTCTGTCTTTGTTGCATGGAAATTTCACCATTCTGGATCTATGCTGCTGCCTTGCAAATAGTTTCTCTACAGTATTTGTCAAAACTCTTATTATGTGTAGAAGAACCTGTTGTGTAAATGCACTGATTTGCACGTCTTAAACAGCTGTTCTGTGGGGATTGTTTTGCCTGTTTATTCCACATTTAAGGCCATTGAGGCGAGAGATCAAGACGCGCAAAACAAATGGCTTTTGTATTGGGCAGGTCAGTAATGCTGGTTAACATTTTTTATGATCGAAGTAGTGTTCCAAAATGATGGCTCGAATGTTTCTACAATGAAAGTGACATACCTATTATTCAATGCTTTTAAGAAAGCAATCAACGACTTATCTTGTGAAGATGTGCAGTAGTGCACCAGTGCCTTGTGGTCATTGTCATTTTCAATGCTGTATTTTAAGGCTAAACTTCTTTTGAAGATATCCAGTGCTTCATTTAGTGCTTTCTTATCATAGTCTTGAGGTTTAAACTAACTTGTATAATTGTTTAGACTTGTTTTAGCTAATACATTAAATGCATAAGCATTTCTGCATTTTGCTCAGAGGTGTATTCAGGTTGGTATTAAACAATTAGTTAACGGCTTGCAATCACAAAATTAACCAATGACTTTCCTTGCAATTTTTACAGCATACGGATCTTTTAGTGTCGCTGAGGTGTTCACTGACAAACTTCTTTACTGGTAAAGATTATCTTAACCTGATATCTTGACACCGGCCACCAAGTGGGAGAGCGAGGGGGGGGGGGAGGCACAGAAATACTTATTATTGGCTTATCATTTGGCCAGTGTAGGTTATCTTACCTTTCAGTGAAAGCAAATTGAGGTGGTTTTTCGTCTTGTTTTTATCAGGTTTCCTCTCTACTATCATATGAAGTTTGCCTTTCTTGTGTGGCTTCAAGTGCCATCTACTGATGTAAGATGGGACCATGCTCTTTTCTAATTTCTAGATTATTTGTCTTTTTTCCTTCTTCAGATTTCTATTTGAACAATTTAAGGGCGCGTTTGCTTCACTTTATAAACAATGAACTTTGTCACTGTATTAACTTATAGAATGTGTGGATGGAAATTGAGTAGTATTTGAAGATAGTGATGGGTTCGTGTGGTTAAACTTGATTGAATTTATAAATTAATATATTATAAACCATTTGTAATGGAAAAAAGAATCCCCTGACTATATCCTCAAGGGTTCTTAATCCCATCTTTGTGTGGTTGGTAGAAAAATGGAAATGGAATTTAAGTTCTATGGTACAATCCCTTAAGCACATTCTGATACATTTTCCCTGTAAAACAATTCCTCCCTCCCCCATAAGTTTTTGTTTTTCCATGGAAGCTGGAAGTATCTTCTTTTCCATCTTTTCGCATTAAAAACACCGTAAAGCTTTAGTTTGCTATGTTTTGGACCGTTTAAGTTCTCTTCGAGGACATTGAACTATGTCTGGGGATGTTGTCATTTGGAACTTCAGAAACCCACCCAATGCAAAATTTTGTTCAAGCACGCTATTTATTCTTTTTCTAAACCAGAAGAGCATTTCCTCGTTGGATGAAGTAGTTGCAGTTAATCTTTGATTACTAGTATAATATACCTCTAGTCTGGGGTAGAATTTACATCTCCCATCAATTGACTGTTACCAGCATCCCCAAGAATTCTGCATCCGGTTGAATATCTCCCTCGTTTTTTTCTTTCTCTCTTTATAATAAATTCACTTATGTTTGTCATAAATATGCATGGCGGTGATTCATACTATCTTTGATAGATGATTAGCGATACCCGGATTCTTGAGTGGATTTAAATGTAAATGACTTGAATATGTCCTGTTACTTGCTTAAATTACACTTCCCTTCAAAATACATCCTCTGTATCCAGTTGAGCATCTCTCTCTTCTCTTCTTTTTCTTCTCTTTTTCTTTATTTTTTTCATTTTTTTCTTTTTAAGTTTATTATGTTTGCCACAAAAATGCATAGGGGTGACTGTACTGGCTTTGATTGATGATTACTCATACCTGGGTTGTTGAGTAGATATAAATGTGAATGACAATTCTTCTGCTTCTTGTTTTTAACTGCGCTTCCCTTTATGTTAGTGCAAACATCAAGAATGACTGAGCATTTGATAAACGAAAGTGATTGTTCTTTTTATGTACTTGCAAGCATGATTCCTGGTATATTTAGATATTTGCTTAATAATTCCAGAATTCTTTCTCAGACATGATTTCTACACACATGAACTATGGTTGGTAACTTCACTCATCTCCACTCCCTCTTTTGCCAGGGAGCTGGACAATTGTATATGAACCACTTGCGCCCTTTCTTTCGGAGGCATCAGTCTAAGCTTGATCAAATTGTGGGTTTCTTGTACGATGAAATGGTAAATATCTTACTCTTTACATTTACACAAGGCGTTTAATGCTTTTCTGATGCCCTGCTTAGCTGGAAGAGTTGAAGCTCTCCATTTCTTCCCATTGTTACATGTGAGATACTTAAGTTCTCATACATCCTTTGTGTCTCTCTGGATCTACCTTTCCTCTCACGCCCAGCGTCTTACATTTCATATGGATGGGTTGTGGATTTTGTATATGAGAGGATGGGCTTCAAAACTTTGATATAGTGAGGAAAAAATTTGCTTGCCAAATCTATAATCCTTCTGGACCCCACGTAAAGTACCAAGAATTATACAATCTAATGTCTGCATCTGTCTTCGTTTGCAGGCTAAATTTGTTAGTGCACATCAACGAGAAATCCAGTTTGCAAGAAGACTTATTACAAGGACCTTATTGGCAGGTACTGACATAGACTTGTGCTACTTCTGTTGTAATTTGGTTATTATGCTTCATAAAGGTAATATTAACCGTTTGCATCTGTTTTTAGCTATGCTGTACACGTTATCATTAAACTCCTATTAGCTAGTCTTTATTTGAATTTTATTTTCCTTTTCTTTTGAATTAGCTAATTGTATGGTTCAAGACATCATTCATCCTGGACAAAGGCAAGCCAGTGGTGCTGCTATTGAAGGTCCACGCGAACACGGGGAGACTTCGGAATCAGAGGATTTATCAGAAGATGAAGAAGAATGATTCACCTCATATGACTTCGAGATGCGGGTAATAATGTATAAGCAGAAAACAAATAGCACAGTTTCATAACATAAGATGATAGTTAATGCAGGAAGGTTGTCACTTGTCATTCATAGATTAGAAATTGGTTGCTTTTCCAACTTGCAATAATTTTTCTGCTGTGAATAGTAGATAGATATATGGTTTTTAGATCTCTGGTATTCTCCTTGTACGATTATGCGTTCTTATAAGTATTGTTGAAACCTTTGCACACTTGAACGCGTATTGGCGGGGGCTGCGAGGAATTTTACTGAAGATGGTTGTCTAGCGAGAATCGAAAAGAATTTTCTTGATGTTTGGTAATGTAGTTCCGAATAATATTATAATATTATTATTATTTATATATATTTAAACTTTTTTAGCTCCCCCGTGTGGTTTTGGCATAAAAAGCAGGGGGAAATGATTACTAGAGAGGCATGCGCTCCCTGGTTGGTAAAGAAGCGCGCTACTATAAAGGTGAATGACAGAATGGAAAGATGGTGCTTTTTGGTCATTCACTGTTACGTTTAGGTCAGATTGGCAAGTAATTATAATATATTTTGATTAGAATAATAATTGTTCTATTACATCATTGTTAATATTTTAAGTGTCAATTTTAGTCATCAGCACGTTATACAATGATAGTTAGTTGTCAAACGGATAATAATGAGTAATATTACTCATTTGAAAGTGAAATAAAGTTACTTTATTAGAGAATTGTGGATTTCTTTTTATTTATTTGTTCTTTTTTCTTTATTAATAATTTAAATAAAAAACCTTGACCGGTGCTTTGTAGCGGTCCAACAATGGAACCAAGTCTAGATTCTTTATAGAACCCGGTCTTCAATTACGTACTGATATTTCACTTGACACATATTATATATCAGCCTCATTAATTTATGGGCTCTGTAGGGAACCCATGATTGGGTTCTTTAAAGATTTCCTGCCTCGTAGTCTGAAAAGAGTCACTGTTCTGAGATTCTGCATCAAAACACTGTTCATAAGAGGACAAAAAGCACAGCTAGTTGACGTAGACTGCATTCTTGAATTCATCCTTGGCCGCCTTTTTTACTTGGAAAATTTATATTGACCTTTAATAAGGCCATCTTAGTTCTCTAATCTTATTCCAAAATACAATTACAGTGCGTAAAAATTAATGGTAAAAAATTACATAGTACTATAGTTTGAATAAGTATTGTGGTAGTTAATAAATACTCACATTTTTTATGAAAGAGCTCAAGTTTGAACCACGCCAAACCTTCTCCTATTTCTCCTTCTTTCTTTATCTCCCATTTGCATCAAAAAAAAAAAAGAAAAGAAAGAAAATTACATAGCACTCAGAGGTCTTAAAATCTACAAAAATATACCAATTTTTATTTTAAAATAGAAATAGAATAAAAAATACAGCTATATTAAACTTTTTTTCTTTAAAAGAGAAAAGGTATAGTAGTCTTGAACATAGTTTTTTTGTAGAGAAGTACATGAGACAAAAAGAAAAAAGCCGGAGTCAGTCATTGGGTAACTTTTTTCATTTTTTTTCACCTTTTTTTTTCATTTTTTTCACATATTTTTTTAAGGGCCATAGTAAATTGAGATATACTATGATAATTCCGTTTGACGTAGTGCATTGCATTGTAGGCCTGAAATTCTTTGATCTTTCTAATTGCGCTGAAAGTAGGCTTCATCTAAAAATTGTAAGTTCTATTATATAAATAAATTATAAAAAAGTCACTTAACTAAGAAAAATAACTATATCAAAACACATTTGTGCATGATGATGATAAATGTGCTCTTAGTAAAATTTCATGAATAATAAAACATTACTGTTAATTATTATTATTATCATCAATCAATATCAATTCCATTCCGTTAAAAATAAATATTTAAAACTTGAGACGCTTGATAATAATATATTACTTTGAATGGACATATTTTATTTACCATTCACACTGTGGGCAGTAAAAAATTACTATCAGATAATAATCCCTTAATTTGTCTTAAACCCTGAATAATTATACCTTACAAATTCAATTGTCATAATCAATCAAACTGAAGTGTCCTATGAAATTACAGGTCACTTTTTCTCTTTCCCTTTTTTCTTTCCCTGTCAACTTCACTGGACTCTGGTTTTGTACCCTTTCATAATCTCAGTCAAATTCTGCAGCTTTCGTTAATATCAATTCATTTTTATTGGACTTACACCCCGCCTACAAAAGACGGAAACAAATGGGTGTTGTTCAGGCACATCCACTCCAGTTTCAGCTGCTTTTTTGCTGTGAAATTGGTTGCTGATTCCGGGCATTTCTCATTTCTCCGTGGAGTTCAAAGGCAGTCGTTTCCTGTTCATGGTAATGCATAGAATTTGAGGAATCAAGGTAAATTACATTTTTTTGTCTTCTTGATTATATTGAAATATCTGAATCATTCTTTTTTTTTTCCCTCTCCTTTTTTTCCCTTTCATTTCTTTAAAATTTATTTGTCTGGTGTCCTGCTTCTTACATGAGTGCTTGATTCTCAATCTTATTTTGTGGTTATTCTCATATATATATTTCATTCTGGTGAAGCCAGATATCAGTAGCTCTTTCTTCACTATACATATCTTCCTTTTTCCTTTTCCCTTTTCCCCCTTATTCTTCAGGGTGCTTGTTTTTATTCTGAAAAATGGCAGTGGGATTTTCTTAATTTGGACATTGCAAATGCAAAATTCTCTCTGGATTTTGCCTTATCATGTTTATGGTATGTGATGCTGCATGGAAGCGGACAGGATTTCAACTGGGCTCTGGAGGCAGTATATATTATTTTATTCTGATTTAATAATTCCTTTTCCAGTTTCTGTGTAGCACCCATGCTATTGTTTCACTTCTCAAAACCAGTGGAAATAAGAGTCTTTTCTTTGACAATTTAAACAGAATGAGTAGAGCATTAAGATCATTGTCCTTTGAAACTTCATTTCAGTAAATTCAATACATGAATTCCAGTTGCAGGTTGGGATTGCGTATTGAGAAGTTCCTAGTTTCAACTTTGAACATGAAACCAAAACTGAAGAATGGTTGGCACTCCATTGTTCCTCTTCATGTGCAAGGGGAATCGGCAAACGACTTCTGCCGGGTGTTTCCCAAAGTGAATTCGGCAAGCTATGGCCTCTACAGCTTTCCTGTATATCTCAATGTATATGACTTGACAACCCTAAATGGTTATGTCTACTGGGCTGGCGTTGGTGTCTTTCACTCTGGGGTGGAAGGTTGGTTAACTGTCATCATGTTAAACCTCTGTGAGGCTTTCTGAATTTTATTGACTCATTCTTTTCTGATCTTTAATAGTGCAGGGCGTTGAATATGCATTTGGAGCACATGACTACCCTTCAAGCGGCGTCTTTGAAATTGAACCTCGGCAATGCCCCGGTTTCAAATTCAGAGAGTCAATTTTGATGGGCATGACATGTTTGGATCCTAGTGAAGTTAAAGAATTCATGGAGCGCCAAGCTTCATATTACCATGGCGATACATATCACTTAATTGTGAAGAACTGTAACCATTTCTCTGAGGACATGTGCTACAAGTTGACAGGAAACAAGATCCCAAAATGGGTGAATCGGCTGGCTAGAATAGGTATCTATCTATATTCTTCTGCATCTTCTGACTGAAATATTTGCTGTTCTTCATCATGCTTTTATTTCTATCATCAAATGGTGCTCTATCTTTGCATGGTTCTGACCTGTAATTTCTTATATTTAACCTGTGCTACACCTAGTAAATTTTGAAAAGGAAAAAGTAATCAGATGATACATTTACTCTTGAAGATATCACACGAGATTGAAGTTATGTTCTGCAATGATATGTCGATCTGAGAATATGGTTTTTTCTTTTACTGTTCTGGCCTTCCAGGTTCGTTCTGCAATTGTATGTGTCCAAAGGCCCTTAAGACGTCTTCCGTGCGACAGCGTGAAAATTGTCAATTCTCTAGCAGGAAGAAGAAGAAGAAGAAGAAGAAGAAGAAGAAGAAGAAGAAGAAGAAGAAGAAGAAGAAGAAGAAGAATCACGGGAGCTCGTTTGGTTGCCTCTCATCAATTTCAATTCTCCGGAAAGAAAGAGAAGTGTCTATATCTTCACTCTACCTACACTCCCACTATAAAGGCTGCCTACCTCGATGGGAACTGAAAACATCTACAATTAAATCTATGAAAGAGGGATGAAAATATCATATCAGTCCTTGGTTCTTGCAGGACAATTTTTTTGTGGGTTCCTACAGTTACCTTAATTTATTCATTAGTCTCTACTAGGACTCATTTGTAAGTTTCTTGAGTTTGGTTACACAGCTCTGCAAGGTTACACATTTGTAACTTTCTGAGTTTGGTTATACAGAGCACTTGTCCTCTGTTATTAGGCTTTGGATTTTCTGGATCTACGGTGACTTGTGCACTCCAATTGGTGTGTTAATTTTCCAAATTAAGACTTCTTATGTGCAGAACTCCCAGTTTTGCTGACTGAAAAGGAAAGATTTATCATTTATACATCATTCCTGTAAAAATTTAACGTAAAACAAAATAGTAGTTTCTAGTAAAACCAGTATTTACTTGAGATAATGCAGATGAGTTTCTCAGAAGAAGCAGAAGCAGATAACTTACTGCCCTATAGATAATATTCCATTCATCTGGAAGATTGTCTTGCTCTTTCAAATTGCAAAATTACCATGCATTAGAACACGGGGAAGGCCACACCCTAAGCATCGAAATGGTTGGGGCATTTGAAGATCTTGCGCAGAATGGGAGTCCTGGCCTTGAGTATGCTTTGCTGCAATCATCAACTTTTCCCCCAAGATCTTTGAGGTTTCTAATGACGGCAGCCTTGATGTTCATATTTTCTTCTGTACTTGGTTCAGATGTGCCCCCGTTGACAGCAGAGTTAGCTCTCATGATATGCAGCCAACTATGATTAGGTCGAGCATGGTGTGTTGAGCCGACCCATTCATCCAATTAATGATCTTTTTATGTCCTTCGACTACACTGTGGTACTTGTTCAGAATGGAAATTGTCCACATTCCAATGGATGCCAAAGGGACAGAAGTTGCGGTCGCACAAGAGCTGTTGCCAAACGCGAAGTAACTGTTGCACTGGTGGCTGCTGAACCAATCAGTATAGACACAACTAAGGTGGCAATGATGAATCTGAATAACTTTCTCCAATTGTGTATATACTCTTGCTTCTGATCAAGGTTCGCCTTTAGGATTTGCAGCTTGTTAACCAGCAAAATGTGTTGTTCATGGAGGTCGTCAAATCTTGGAATAAATAATTGGGTGAAGAGTAAGTTCCCTTCATTTTCCTCATAAAAATGTTGAAGCTTGGCTTGATTGTGCAGTAGGACATAATCAATGACCATCATAATAGCTAAGAGTGTTGAAGCTCTTTTCAAAGTAGTCCTTGAGCAGATCAAGTAGCTCTTTATTTTTTGAAATGTCGTCTCTCCACTGAAGTAGCACTTTCACTGCCTCTTGATTCATCTCAATGGAACGATCCCTAACTTCCTTCAACGAATTGAGGGATATAAAGAAAACTTCCATCCCAAAAGCTACAAAGCTGAATGCAATGCTGGTTTGAGTATGAAGTCCAAACTCAATTGTGTGTTGCTGATTAGTTTCACCAAGCAGCTCTTGGCATGTTCCTCCAATGGTCTCAATTTCAGTGCTAAGCAAACAGGAAGAAAATAAAATTGAAAACCAACTAACTTCATGTTTAACACCAAGTAAAACATTGTGCCAACTGCCAAGGTTAGTAGTTCCTTCTACACACACAAACTTTGATTTACAGTAAAAGAGGTCATAAATAGATACACCTTCTAATGCTAGCGTGCAGTAGATGTCCCCATCCCTAGCCCACACTAGGGTCTCTATCCTTTGATTACTAAGAGCATCTCCAATCGGATATCAAAGTTTTGGGTGGTGTAAAGAAGAGAACTAGAGAGAAATTGATTATTTTAATTGAATATTTTTGGAAAGAGATGTCAGAAAAAATAAGAGGAAAAAGTGAAAAAGAGGAGAAAGATAGATAGGAATTCAAAAATAATGATAAATAGTAGTATTGAAGTCTTTGAAGAAGGTCCAAATTTAGACCTTACACGGGATACGAGGGAGGAACAGTGAAGAAAAAGTTATGTAAATGAGAAAAAAATAATTAAAAGAAAAGAAAATTAAAAAAACATGAGACCCATGAAAATTTTTGTGTCTTCCTCTCTCTTTTTAGACCATGCACCAAGACCAAGAGCATTGGATGTTCAAAACATTTTTAAATGAGCAAGTTAGGCGAAATTTTAACAAAAATCATTCAATGATAAACAAAAAATTGAATGGGTTCTGACGTTCTGTTAGAACTTTTAATGCATATTAGATAAGGTCTTGCGATAATTTTTAGTTTATCTCGTCGGATAAAAAAAATCATTGAGCAGTTCTTATTAAATTGAACATCCATAGGTAGAAATCAAAGACTATAGGAACTTGAACGTAAAGAAGTTAAAGGTGCGGAACCAAAGTACTATTTATATTAGGAATTCAAAAACCCTCCGAAGGTTTTGCAACAAAACATCTGGATGTATAGACATGCATCACGTATATTTTAATTATACGTGGCTTACATTTGTATATGTCGCACGAAATGGTAATTTTATTACGAAAGTACAAAACCTTTCAAAGATTTTAAGAAGGGACTTATTTATATAAGTGGGATTTTGTTGACCCCTTTAGCGGGGTTATTCTAATCCCGGTTTAAAGGGGGTTCAAGAGGTTGTTATCTCAGATGGGGAGGTGTAGTGTAGAGGTGATGTGGAAGAGAGAGATAGAGAAAATATGATTATTTTAATTAAATAGGAAGAGTAAGCGGTAGGAAAAAAGCGGGAAAATGAAGAAGAGAGAGATATGAAAATAAATTCAAAAATAATGATAAAATAGTAGTAGAGAAGGTTAATGGAAGGTGTGTTTGTGGACCTTGCACATGACACGATAAAGGAAAAGTAAAGAAAAATAGTATAAATGAGATTAAAATAATTAAAAGAAAATAAAAATAGATAAAATTATGATACTTACATAATTTTTTATAAAATTATGAGACTCACATAATTTTTTTCTTTCACTCTCCCTCTTCAAATGGACGAAGTCCGTAAAACGAAGCATAGAGATGCTTAAATGGAGAATAATATTGTACTGGTTAGGTTTTTCTATTTGACGGAGCCCATAATAATTATTAATTAGTGTCTGTATATTTTGGGCGTGGGGGTTAAACTTTTTTTTAATAATTTTTAACAAAATTTTTTTATTAAATTACTTTTTAAATGAAACGGTTAGAAAATTTAATAATAAATTAAACTTAAAAAAAAAAAAAAAAAAACAGAAACGGGACGATTAGTTGGGGTTTTTGTCCCGTCTTGCTTTACACCACTTCAAGCGAGAAATGGGATGTAGACTTACAAGATTTTTCGTATCAAAATCCTACAAAAGTGCCTTGTCTTACTGCTGTCGCTATTACCATATTGTGCTAGCTATATTCTTTTGCGTAGGAAAAATAATTTATACAATCGTAGCAACCATATGCAACTTATAACAAAAACTAGTATTTAAGTATATGATTAAATGATCGACTTCATATTTATTTCTACAATAACAAAGTATCTATGTTACATGTCTTTTTGCTTCACGTTTCTGTTCACGCATTCATAAAGGTAACTAATGTGAAATGTCTCATGCTAAAAATGACATTGTATTGTGTCAAATAACTTTTGCATAACTATGTGTAAATAAATGATAATTTCTTAATTCGCATGCGTGAAATTAAGTTCACTAAAAAAAAATAAGAAAGAAAGTGGCATATCTAATTTTGAGATTTTGTGTGCTATTTTTAGCATAGAAAAAAAAGGTATTATCGTTGCTATTTAATAAAACTTGTAACTAACATCATTAAAAAATGAAAACAAATACTGATCATGGGGAAAAAAAAAGGAAAGAAAGAAAGAAACAAATAGTAAACAATACTCATAAGTTTGGCTTAAAAAATCTCAACTAATTATCCCATTTCATTTTTCCAAAATTTTTAAACTTTGTCAGCAAAATTTCCTGGTGAATTTGACAGGTAAATATTAAATTTTTATTTAACAATAAAAATAATATAATTAGTTGTACAAAAATTAAATTTAATAAAAAATGTTTAAGGAATTAATAAATGATCACCACTAGCTACAAATCCTAACATGTCAATCGTTATAAAGACCTCTTTCTCACCGTCCTTCTGGGGAGAGTAATGGGAGAGTATTACTCTCCCCAGAATTTCTGTCTTTCTCAAGGATTGATATTTGCTGTCCTCTCTCCCCGTCCCCTTTGCTATCTGCCCAATAGACAAATGGCTGCTGTATTTAATTTTCCATCTCAGCTTAGCATAAATCATTTTCTTTTCGCAACTTCACCCTTCAAATGAACTAGTTTCTAAACCAAACCAGACAAATCTTTTTCTTTTTTGATAACACAAACCAGGTAAATTTGGTTCATATTCTGATTTCGATTTCAAG
>CAVNYN010212921.1:0-17702 GCA_963692815.1 Nyctanthes arbor-tristis
CTACAAATTCATTATTTTCCCCCTTTATTTAATCCATATTTACATGCTTGATTCCATAAAATCACATTAACTTCATAACATTCCATTTAGCTCAAATCCATCATTCCATATCAATTAAATCTATGAATACTAAGACTATAAGTCAAATACTCAATTTCATGAGAAATTCCATCTTAATAGCCCCAATAACCCTTCATTTAAAATTTTTCAGCTTTAATTCCTCTATTTAAATCTCCATCCATACACTAGTCAACTCTCATTACACTAGCATCTTGAGTTTCAAATTTCATAGCTAACTAATAATTTCATGCCATTAAAACTTGTAGTAAACAAAATTACAAGCTAGTATGCATATTCATAAAATTTCCCATAAACTTTAAATATAATTTCCATCCTAAAACTTATATAAAACAAAACTTAAAGATAATTAAACTTGTGTTTTATCCAAGATTCCCCAAACGTTCATTTTTTTTTTCTTTTTTTGCTCCAACATCTTGGCAGAAAGTTTTCAGGCCCCTTTTTGCTTCATTCTTGTTTCACTTCAATCTTTTTTTTTTTTAAGTACAATTTTTATACATGGTTTTATACTAGGCCTTGTATGATTTTAATCTCATGTCTAAGAATGATTGCCTCACCATTTAAACCTATAGAAAATTAATCATGACTAATTACTCAATTCTTTGAAAAGCTTATTAACCCTAGAAGAAGTTTAATCTTTAAAATTTATATGAAATGAAAGCTAAAACTGAGTAACACTTACATGTAATGATAGTTCCTTGATATGCTTCTCCAATTTCTCAAATTTTCTTCTTGCTTGACCGAACCCTCATCTCCCACACTCGGTATCTCACTACTCTCCCTCTTTCTCTCGTTCCCTCTGTTTCTTCTTTCTTTTGTTTTGTGTTGATTTCTTTTTTTTTTTTTATAATATATATAATACAAGACCAAATGGTCAAAGTTGGCAACTTAACCGACTTTGCCTTCCCATTTCATTTCATTTGCATTTTCTTTTTTTTTCCACTTTAACACTTTGACCCTTAATCTTAAGTTCGTATTTAATTAGGTCCCCACGTTTCACTGTATCACATGAAACGAAAGTAAAAAGAAAAATGTGGGATGTCACACAATTTGCTAAACCCAAACCTTTACCCGCCACAGAGGAGAAAACCCCAATTCTCAAATACATAATGGCTAAATCGAAAAGATGGGAAAATTTCTTCCAAATTTTCTTACTAAGATGAAAGTGCTTAGCATTAATTTTCTTGGTTCTTGCTTCAGATAACAAGTTTTCTCAAATTCAAGGAATTTTCTTTCTTTTTTTTTTTTTTAACGATCATAAGGGACGCCAAGAGAGGTTTGGTGCTAAATTTTGGGCTTGCTGTAAATGATGTTTTTACATTGTTTTATGTTTTGCTTTATTTTGCACTTTAGAAGTGATAATCAGTGTTTTATTAACTTACTCATAGGTATTGAGTTCCATAGTTCATATCTCTGTTTTTTTATTTACTATTTACTGGTTTGAGTTACAAAACTACACAAGATTTAAGGTCAATGACAATGAGTTCTGCACTTCTATTGTCTAGTGATTTAGTTTGAATTAATGTATTAATACTTTGAATTCTAATAATTTCTCTATTTTGTTTAGCGATGAGTGCGGTTAAGAGTTGTGTTGCGCAATCAAATGGGTGATCAATGACTGAATGATTGTTTAAATACTTATTATATTGGAAAGGAAACTTTTTGACACTATTGATAATGAAAAAATAATACATTGGTTCCAGAAGACGAAGACCATGCGGGAGCAACTATGATGTAGAAGTAATTTGATACTTTTGAAAACTTCGGATGGAATTTTTGTTAAATTCAAAGCATCACAATGATCTTTGATGCAATATTTTATGGTTGTACATGACCTTTTTTGGGTGATAATTATCAATAATTGCTTATGTTAGCTTTCATTTTTATCGTCATTACTCACCCCTATCACTGATGTATAAAAGCGGGGATGTATGTAAAACATTCACTTCCCCACTTTGTCCCTAACTTTTTCTTTTAATACCAACAATATTCTTGTAATAATTGTGTTATTATTAAATATTTAAAATCTTTGTAAATGACATATTAATTATGCTCGAAAAGTTACATAAAAGAGAGGTTATAGAACTTTATTAATAACCACTCTATTATGCCATTTTCACTACTATTTTTTCCTTTACTTTAGTCCCATGTCTATAAGATACCCATATTGCGTATGATTATCGATCATTGTTTAACAAAAATATGACAGGAAAGGAAGCCTTATCGGAGATATTTAGTTTTTAAAGTAATTTATTTGTTTATATTTAAATAACATATACTTTGTATGAAATCATCAATTAATAATTATAAATTTACAGTTTTATAGTGTGTAATAATGATATCATAAGTTTAAATGCAATTAAATACAAAACCATACGTGCCCAATAATCCAAAGTTTTTTTTTTTGATAAAACAATAATCCAAAGTTAGTTATTCCTTTGTGTTAGATTTTTTTTTTCTTTTTTTGTATCGCATGTTGACATTTGATTAATAATTATTATTTTTTACCACATGTATATAATTTTTAAATGAAAACTATATCTGTACAATTTTGCGTTATCATATAACGTGCAACAAACGTTTAAACTACTCGTTATTAGAAAAAGTCTAGACCCGTCACTGAATGGGTACGAATCGTCGAGATATTTGTGTAAATAAGTACAGTCCATGGAATCACCAAAACTGTCAAAGAAGTAATAACAATAAGTATATGAAAGAACCCTTTTTTCTGATTCCCATGATGCAATTGAGCTTATCGGCAAAAAAGAATAAATTTGCCATTGATGATATCAGAACATATAGTCACGAGTCTATACATGAAATTTGAACTTATAAAATCTACTACAATCGTTTTCCCACAAAAATAACTATATTAATTTTAAGAAGAATAAGATCAAACTAAATTGATGCAATTTGAATCACAACATTAACTTGATTCTTTATATAAGATAATAATTCTTTAAATATTTGAAACCTTGAAAAAATTCAAGAGGTTAAACTCGATGACTTGTAAACATTATATCTTTTCAAAGGGAAAAACAAAACAAACATTATAGTAATTTCAAAAATCAATGTTAAATTAGGGATCAAGGGGTTAGCCCACATAGTTAAGGGCCTAACCCCTTACCGGGATTACCCGGGTTAGAATCCCCACCACCCCCTTCCCCATCCCCCATTGTACACAAATAATAATAATAATAATAATAATAATAATAATAATAATAATAATAAATGAATAAAAATAAAATCAATGTTAAATTTGCAGAAATTAAATTACAAGTCCGGAAATAAACTAAACAAAATAGTCAAAATTAAAACGCATGTTTTGCATAATAAAAAACTAGTTTTTTTCACTCATGCGGTGCACGAGAAGAAAAATTCAAAATAATATAATTTATTATAAGTATTTGAGAAATTAGATGCTCATACATGTAAAAAAATGAAAAACTTGATATCATAGTGTAGTATCATATATTTATTTAAGAAGAAGATTACATAGACATATAGTTCATTCTTTTTAATTTTAATTTTTTAAAACTTTTAATTATTAATGGTTATATTTTATTTTTTATTTTTTTAAGAAGAGTTATATTTTATTTTAATTTTTTCATATAATATAAATAATTAATTCATAAAAATCAGCAACTATATTAACTTTGTTTATGTGCACCAAGATCCATGTAGTATGATGATATCTTAGTCAACTTTCAAACCCCTAAATAAATTCTCTCTCGATTGCTGGATTTTTATTAAAATGAAAGAAATATTTAAAAAGATGAATATAAGATAACTCAAAGATAGAATTATGAAGATAATATAAAATTACGAAGATGAGACGACTTGAAAATTTTGAAGATAACTCAAGTAGAAAATAAAAAAATAAATATGGCAAACATTTATCGCAACGATTACCGCATTTGGGAATAAAAATACCGAATTATCCCTACTTCTAGGAAAAGTGACGGGAAAACTATGGTAAAATTGTGCTACAGCTCATTTTATTTAATTAATATATAGATATAGATTTAAAGATTGACTTGATAAATCAAAATCTTTTATTAAATAAGAATCGAAAATTCGATATTTGTACATAGATAACACAACTGAAGGTCATATATATATATATATATATATTAGAAAAAAATGAAATTCTATAAAGGGGCCTTTATTTAAATGCCCTTGTCAAACTATAAAATTATTTAAATGACCTTCCACTACTGATTTAAGGGTAAATGACCTTCTCATATAATTAATATTAAAAGAGATATTACAAATGTCCAAAATATCCTTGTACTGAAAAATACCATATTGCCCTTTAACCTCATTTTTCAGAGTGTATTGCAAAAAAAAAAAAAAATTCTACCGATTATTAATTTTCGCCAGGTTGGTTTCTTCAATTGTTATCATTTCTTCTCTTTTTGACTTGAAAAAACCCCATCTTCGTGTTCCTGACTCTTTGTATGGTAGTTGAAGATCAATAGTATATCAAATGACCCCTATTATGTAAAATTTTAGGAAAAGTTTGGTGCTTTTAGAAAACGATGAAAAGATGTGAAGAGATAAATTATTAGGCAGGGTTTCTTGCTATTTTTCCTTCATAATTGTTTTAATTTCCATGATTTTAATTTTCCTATGATATAGAAGTTGCAGGTATTATATATTAATCATAACGACTGTGCAGTCAAGATGTGCTATGCGTAACGATATTATAGTCGATATCTCTTGTTCAACTATATTTCACTTGTACAGTATCGTTTTCTCAATTCTTAGTTAAAACGTTACACATTTCAGGTATCTTGCAATTGAACACACTAAAATTTGAAATTTTTGTTTATTTGCAATAATAGATACTACAAGCTTGGTGTTGACACAAGTTTGCCACTTTGTTGAATTTGAAAAGAGTAATAAAGGTAGTTGGGGGTATATATGTAGAGAACAACAAAGAATATCAATCCTTTTTTATTTTTTTCTTCTCTAGCATTTTGTGTGTGGAGCTACACAATATGGTTTAAGAGCTTGTTGGACTCTAATTAGAATCAGGTAGAAATCATATCTTTTACACTAGTTTTTGTTGGAAAGAACAATGTGGTATACAAGGAAAAAGACGTATTTGGGCGACATTTGTCGCTGTTATAGGCCAATTGTCGCGCCAAAAAATTCGCTGTAACAGGACCGCACCAATGGATCTTACGTAGCGACAATGCCAGGCCTATAGATCAAGGTACCTATACCAGCGACTTTGTCGTCCCTATTGTGTGTACTTAATTGTCTTTTGCCACAATATATAGGGGCGACTCTGGAGAGACGACAATGTCGCTCCTATAGATCAAAATTAAATTTTAAAAAAAAATTTATGTTCATAACCATAAACCGGAACTCAATCCCTAATTCATTGTCGTTCTTGTAATTAGAATCATTACAACAAGCAATGAACACACAAAATTTAGACAAATCAAAAGATAACAATGTAAATATATCCATTATAAATTTAAATGAATAGTGTTACTAATACAAATAGGAAGAACTTGAATAAAAAATGTAGTCACCCAATAATTTGTAGCAAGCAATTTCACAACTCACTACACCCAGATGATCTAACTAATCTAATACAATGTGTTCAAATATCGCATAAGCCTTCGTATTTTCCCCGGTGATAAAACTTTTTTCCATGACCTTCATGGCATATGCATTTCTAGCGTCTTTCTTCTTTGCCCTGACAACCTGCATATACACCAGCACCAATGTTTAGATGTAGTGAAAGTGCAGAAGGAAAGAGGTAGTGCTGAGTTCATCTTTCGAGAATCAAAAGTTATATACATATAACATTGAATCAGCATAATGACCAAGTCCTTGTTTTGTATGTTTCACTTTTATACAAAACTGGAAGAAAAGCATCAAGCACTTGAGGCAAAGAAAACTCAATTTGATTGAACGACAAAGGTAATCATCAATAATATCTACATATCAAGTGACTTGAGTCATAGTTTCACACCCTTATTGAGCTATTTTTTCCAATGCTAAGACTTTTTCTCTGCACTTATTCATTTCCTCCCCCATTTAGTATGGCAATGATTCTAAAATAACCCCATTGTACTTGCCTCAAATAAGCTCATATCCTATTTAGGCTAATAATAAAAAGAAGCCTAGAAGAAGAATATATCAATAAAACAGAAGATTAAAACCTAGTCAGGGTCTTGAAGCTGCTTCTTCGAGTCTAAGAATTTTGGTTTGGTCATCGCCAAATAGCCCCTTAAGGATCCAAAACAATAATCAGACTATTGGAACAATAACAAAAGACAAGGTATTGTTCATTGGGTATTCTCAAAGAAAATAAGCCAAAAGAGTAACATAGAATTTCCTAATGCACAACAGTACTACTACACAAGACTGGAAGAAGTCTTTCAGCTTAAGGAGTTTCTACATTAAGGATTTTTGTAAACTCTCATATAGAAGAAGAAATATCATTTTTAATTCTTCATCAAACGCTTGGCGTAGAAACTCTCTGCACCACAGTAAATAAATTAACTAAAAAACTAAGTTGTTCATTACCTCCACCAAACTTTTGCAATTCTCTTTTCACTCTTTTCTCATTCATAAATGCTCTGGACATTCATAAATGTCCCATTCTACTTCTTCCAATAACCTTCAATCAACTAAACTTGCCCAGTCAACAAAAATTAAACATCATTCTAAAAAAAGATTTATCATAATCAACCCCACTTTAAACCTAGTAGTAACTGGATTTGTTTCCTCGATTCCTTTATGTTACCACTCATAGACTCGCAGGTATTTTGCCTTTGTGCAAACACATAAACAATTCAGTGTTCCTAAGAAATACTGTAGCAAAAAGGTTTCAAAGATACAGTAGCACCCGGAACTCAAAATTGCTAGCAAGAATTGCGTTATTTACAACAATCTACATAGTACACACTCATGGGAATTAACAATTCCAATAAATTCAATCCACACCAGTGAAATCATCTCAAAGAAAATGATATTTCACGCCCAAAAGGACATTTTAGATAACCATTTCCAAAAATGCAAAGGCTTTTAAGAACCATTTTGCTAACCGAATGAAAACAGCCTAATTGGTCAAAGCGCTACCTTTTAATAAAATGAAAATGAGAATGAACCACAACTAATAAGCCAATCAATTTGACCCAAAACGGTTAAAAATATCTGTAAAAAATCATGTGTTTCCACTGACAAAGACATTAAGAACAAATAAATAAATAAATAAATTCTTAGATCATGAACAAATAAATAAATCCATTATAGAAATGAAAAATGAAATTCTCAGACTATTGAACAAATTAACCAAATGTGTCGTAAAATTGTTAATTTTCTTCAATCATAGAAGAGAGAGGGGGGGTCAAGAAACCTCAGCAATATACGTACAACCAGAAGGTTCAAATCCAATCAAGGAGTTCTCAATAAAAATATTCAATAATTTTATAAAATTAAAATTAATGGATCATTAAGCCTAGCAAATTACCTGAGATTGAGATTTGTCATCTGAGGATTGAAATGCTTTCCAAATTCGACACTTTCGGCGCCTATCAACAATAAATTGGAAGGAATAAGCGAAGTCAATTAATGGATGTTGTCCATATCTACAATATAATGGGTGCTCAAAAGTGATAGAAATCAATTACCATGAAATCAATTACTCGATATATAGTTATATTGATTTCTGATAATTGAATCCTAAGTGTTTAATAATAGTTCGTCCCTATTTTTTATAGGTTGGATCATTGAGTTCTATTCCGTTTCTGAATCTGTGAATGTATGTCCAAAGCAAAACCAAGAAATATTGAACAGATGATCAAGAACACATAAAAATCGAACAGGGTTTACCTTCTCCTGTAAACGTGCATACCTTTTCAATGGCATTTATGCTTTATTCAAATTATTGATGATAAAATCGATCTAGTAGTGGCAGAGCCAGCCTTTGGAGGTACAACACGCAGACATCTACAAGAAATTCAAAGAAAAAAAAGTCAACTATATATATATATTTTAATTATTACTAGTTTATCTATGAACCCCAACAAATGCTTTGTTGTTTGCAGGGACTATAATATAATATAATTTTCTGCGGCTTGTTTCCACAATTGTTTTCCATAAAAAACAATACTCCTAAATGGTTTCATGTTCACATTCTTTACCAATAACTTTGAATATATGTTCAAATTGAGTAGATATATATATATATATATGTAGGAAGAAATTATTCTGATCCGAAAGAAAATATTGGGACTAATCTATAACTCGGTTAGGATTGCATTAAAATTATTGTTCTAATTTAGAAATTAGATGAGAAAAGACAATCGGAACCAGAACCCATGCATACATCACTAGTAATGTGGGCAATATTAAGAGAAGAAAAAGGGGAAAAATCTCATCATTTTTAATAGAAAATTTTCCTTAGAAATACCAAAGTAAATATTAATTTAGTTAATAAATGTTACGAACAGATTTAAAATGATTTCGACAACTCAAAGTAAACTATTTTCTAAGATAATCTTTTCGTTATTTTTCATGCCTCGTAACATCTCATTTTATTGTTATATTCAATGAAACATCTATAGCTTTACTATTATCATTATTATACAGCAAAAATCAAAATTGCATAAATATTTAACTGCCCTCAACATGCTTAGAATATTTTCAACAATTGCTCTCACCATGTCTGTGTACAAGTACTATCGATTGGAAAAGAAGACCCCCACTTCCCTAAAGTCCTAACTAGTTCACAAGCTTCCATTTTTTCACCCTTTTTCTGCAGCTTCTTCTTCTTTTTCTGTAGCTTTTCTCTCCATTCCCTCCAATTCTCTATCATGCCTTCACCTAATTCCACATTAGTTATAACTCCTAGCCTGTCATTCCTTCAAAATTTCCCTAATTAATAGTGAAAAAAATGCTGCAAATTCCTCCCAATTCCTCCGTTATAATTTTTTTTTCCATTCTCACCAAAAAAAAAGAAAAAAGCACATTTCAGACAAACCTATGCCATCAAAAACGTGTAGCAAATTCCTCCAAATTCCTTAATTATAAGCAAAATTTTTCATTTAAAACAAAATAAAAAATTTGAATTAACGAACATGAATTCCCCAAGACTCCTCCGACAGTGTGATTACTTACCAAATCAACAGGGAAAAACTCAGACAAGAGGAAAAAACTAGAAATTAAAGACAAATACGATGAGAATTGCAGTCTAATACAAAAAAAAAAAAAAAAATTCGACCTACCTACTGGATCCGCAACCGACTAACAGACTGAACAAATCGGCCGACGATAATGGCTTCTCTTAGGGATGAACTTTGGCCGGTGAACTTCGACGAAGACTTGAACTTCAGCCGGTGAACTTCGATAAAGACTTGGATCTTCAGCCGTCAGGTGAATTTGAAATGTTAGGGATATTGACTTTAAATCAAAGGGTTTCCTAACGTGGGTGAAAATATCTTTGAAAATACAAGTTTGCCCTCACCTTTTGTGAACGACAGTGAATACTATTGGAACGAGTAATCCAGTCGCCCCTATATATTATACTGTAGAAGCGACTTTTTGAGTCGTTGCAATGTGGGTCGCCTCCACAGTGGCCGATTGTTGTGTACATTCACTTTAATAAACTACTTAAGGTGTTTTACGAGCATGGATTTTGTGTTAGTTAATCGGTAAGAACATAATATAAATGTAGAAAATAGAACGAAGGAACAGTCGTTATTAAATAAGAGAAATAATACTTTTATCGTTTTATGTATTCACGATTTGTTTAAATCATTCAGGTTCGAAATCACTTTTATACTTTGTATAAGAAATATATGGAATATTAACATTTAAGTTTTGCAATCTTTTTCAAGTTTTATAAGCCATCACAAAGAACAACCATTTTGAGCTAACAAAAATGACAGAAGAATCGTTTCAAGCATCCATTATTATTTTAGACATTTAAAACTGGAGAGCACTTTAAAACTTTACATAGTAATATTAAATATGTTTAAACATGACATGTTAAATTTCAAGTTAAGTAATAGATTTAAAGGTCCACGACAAAACTCTTGTTCCAAGGTGGTGAAAACGGGCACAACTATCATTATAGCCATTCATCATTGTCTAGCCTCACCATTCAATTTAAAAATTTCCCTTTTTGTTGCAATAGTTTTAAGGGATCACGACCAAATTTTTGTTCCTTTATAAAAGTATAGTTTTTGGCATTCACAATCCTTTTAAAGTAACGATACATGTTAAATTTTATAAGTTATGGCCAACGTTTTAAGAGAACACAACTAAATACTCGTTCCTTTTTATCGAGTATCGTTTTAAATATTCATAATCGTTTAAACCATTCAACACATCATATTAACTATTTACTCTATATAGTGATATATGTAACAATGTGTGTTAATTACAACTATTTTACAGAATCACGACTAGATAGTCGTACTTCATTTAAAAAGAATCGTTTAGTATCAATTATCGTTTTGGGTATTCCTCATTATTTAAATCATTCTCTACCTTGCATTGACTTATTTACTCCATGTAGCAATGATGATAATAGTGCGTGTTCAGTTTGTGACTTGTTGCAAGCGTTTTGAGAGATATACAACTACATAGTCATTCCTTTCTAAGAAGTATCATTTCGCCTATTTGTGATTGTTTAGGCTATATATTCAAAGCATCAACTTATCTTATCTCTTTCTAAAAGTTAATGTACTTAGCTACATATAAACTTTGTAAGTTGTTTCAAACATTTTAGGGATCACGACAGAAGTGTCGTTCATTCGTATCATGTAGCAATCACGATAATAGTGCCTGTTCAGTTCGTAAATTGTTGCAAATGCTTTGGAAGTATCATTTTGCCTATTTGTGATTAATTAGACTATTCAAGTGTTAGCTTATTTTATAGTTCTATAAAAGGTAACACGTTTGACGACATGCTAATAAATCACGGCACAAATGTCGTTCTTTCTTATCAAGAATCATTTTTGTGGTGGTTGTTAAACCATTGTCCATGTCAAAATACCTTATATAGTAGATAGCAATGCGTATAATAGTGCATGTTAAGGTCGTGGTTGTCATTGTTGAGGTCATTCGAATACATTCATTCTCCTATCCCTTAGTAGAAGGTAATATCTCGTTCAACATGCTGAGCTATGTATTATGTTTCAAGTGTTTTAGCACATTACTGTTGAACTCTCGTTCCTCCGTTTCTAGTATCGTTTTGGCTTTTCGTCATACTTTAAATCATTTTGTTTCGTTTCTCCATATCAAGTATCGTTTTTCTTTCGTTTCGATAGTCATTGGAGCTAAACGACTCAGTCGTGACACCTGCAAGATAATGAAACATGTATCGTGATTACCTATTTGAAAAAAGTAACTGTAAGCAAACATTATGAGTAATCAGTGGAGCTAAATGACTATCCACTCATGACACAAATGAACCAATGAGACATTGTCGTTCCAACATTTTCCAAAACACTAATAGTTAGCAAACATTAATAGCAGCCAACTGAGCAAAACGAGAGTTAAGTCGTGAAACATACAACATAATGAGACATGTATCATTTCAACATATTTCAAAAGACTTAGTGAATATTAGGAGCAATCATTGGAGCAAAAAGACTGTTCAGTTGTGACAAATACAAAATAACGAGACATGTATTGTTTGGACCTTTTTCAAAACACTAACTGTTAGCAAACATTAGTAGACGTCAACGAAGCAAAACGACTGTCTAGTCGTGACACGTACAAAATAACGAAATTGTGTCGTTCCAACTTTTTTCAAAAGACTTATATGTTAACAAACATTAGGAGCAATCAATGGAGCAAAATGACTCCTCAATCATGACAAATACAAAATAACGAGACATATATTGCTCTAACATTTTTCAAAAGACTTAGCAAATATTAGGAGCAGTAATTGGAGCAAAACGACTGCTCAGTCATGACAAACATAAACTAACGAGACATGTATCGTTTTAACATTTTTGAAAAGACTTACTGTTAGCAAACATCAAGAGCAATCAATAGTAAAAACGACTGCTCAGTCGTGACAAATACAAAATAACGATGCATGTACCATTCCAACCTTTTTCAAATGACATAACTTTTAGCAAACATCGTCAATGGAGCAAAGCGACTGCTCAATCGTGACAAATACAAAATAACGAGACATGCATCGTTTCAACCTTTTTCAAAAGACTTAACAAACATTAGAAGCAGTTAATGAAGCAAAACGACTACTTAGTTGTGATAAATACAAAATAATGAAACTTGTATCGTTCCATGATTTTTCAAGACACTAATTGTTAGCAAACATTAAGAGAGGTCAATGGAGTAAAACGACTGCTCAGTCATGGCAAATACAAAATAACGATATATATATATATATATTATATCATCGTTTTCCAAAGCTACTAACGGAAAGCAAACATTAAGAGCGGTCAATGGAGCAAAACAACTATTCAGTCGTGCCAAATACAAAATAACGATACATATATTGTCGCATCAATTTTCGAAAAACTAACTGCTAGCAAACATTAAAAACGATTAATGGAGCAAAACGATTGCTCAGTCATGATAAATAAAAAATAACGAGACATGTATCGTTACATCAATTATCTAAAAACTAACTTTAGCAAATATTAAGACCAGTCAACAGAGCAAAATGAGAGTTGAGTCGTGAAATATACAACATAACAAAACATGTACCGTTCCAACCTTTTTCAAAACACTAACTGTTAGCAAACATTCAGAGTGGTCAACGGAGCAAAACGACTATTCAGTCGTGACACATAAAAAATAACAAAACATGTATCGTTAAACACTAACCGTTAGCAAACATTCAGAGTGGTCAACGGAGCAAAACACTATTCAGTCGTGACACATAAAAAATAACAAAACATGTATCGTTCCAACATTTTTCAACATGTTGAGCTATTTGTCATGTTTCAAGCATTTTAGTACATCACGACTGAACTCTCTTTCCTTTGTATGTAGTATCGTTTTGACTTTTCGCCGTCCTTTGCATCATTTTTCGAAGCTCCGTTTCATTTTTTGGTTTCATTTCCTCATAGAATGTAACAGTTAGCAAACACCTTCGTATTTAACTGTTAGCAAATACCAAGAATAGTTATTAGAGCAAGAATTTATTTTCACTTTATTTATTTTATTTATTTTCAAGAATTTAAGGGTTAGCAAATACCTCCAATTGTTAAATGAACAAAACAACTCTTCAGTCGTGAAATATACGAAACAACAAGACATATATTGTTACAACCAATAAACTAAATATTCTTGAAAAAATGAATAAAGGTATAGATGGTTAAGGAGATAATAGTAAACTTGTATTTTATATTAATTTTGGTATAAGTTTAAAATAGGTTTTAAATGAGTATAACGATTGTTGAATCATGATATACACAAAGAATGAACTATATATCATTACCCCATGTTCACTAGAAATTCATAGATTTGCTTTGAAATTTTCTTTCATTGTGTCCATTTCATCTATTTTAAAAAAATCTAAGGGTTAGCAAACACCTTCAATTATTAAAGTAGTAAAACAACTATAGAGTTGTGGAATATATGAAATAACGAAACATGAATCGTTATGGCCCGTAAACTAAAATATTTTTGAAAAAATGAACGGCCATTTGAGTACAAGCAAAATTAAAATATGTAAATCAAATTATACATTTGTATACGCATTAACTTGTCATAATTAGATGACTTGTTTATGTTTTTCAAAGCAAAACATAAACCACATTTATTAATTTCTCATTCCAACAATATATAATACAACTTGATGTGTATAATAAACCAGGTATTGTTACCCCTTGTTCACTAAAAAATCATAGATTTACTTTGAAAAGTTTTCTTTCAATCAATTGCATTTACATTATAGAATCTAAGTGTTAGCAAATATCTCTAATTATTATATGAGTAAAACGACTGTACAGTCGTAAAATATATGAAATAACGACACATATGTCATTACAACTTGTAAACCAAAATATTTTGAAAAAATAAATGGGCATTTGAGTATAAGCAAGATTAACACCTTTAAGCCAAATTATATATATGTATATACATGAACTTGGCAAAATTAGATGACACATTTATCTCTTTCCTCAAACCAACACATAAACCACATTTATTAATTTCTCAAACCAATAATATATAAACACAACTTAATTACCAAGAAATTACTTGAACAAAGAACTACCAAGCAGACCTAAAAGTGTAAAAATTAATAGCACCTATGAGTAAGAAGCACGAAATTTGGAGAAGTGCAAGTAATCTTTGTTCGACCCAATCATATTTCAATGGCAAAGAAGCATCGGTGGCTGCCAAGAAGTTTTGCCTAACAAAAGGAGGAGTAGCCGTTGAGTTATGACTGATTTCTTGGAGACGTGATGAAGAATTGAGGGTTGAAGATGAAGACACGCTTGATTTGGGAGTTAGGGTAGACGTGATTGAGGATATAATAGTAAATTTGTCATTTATATTAATATTGATTTAATTTTAAAATAGGCTTTTTAGTCAAAGGTCATATGGCCAAATTAGTATTAAAGGAGGTCATTTGGGCCAATTTCCCTTCTATAAATTGGTATCAATTTTGTTAGAGTGGCTAATCCAGAGCGTGTCCAGTGGCCGTTCATGGACCACATAAAATGTGGTAAGAAAAGTTAAAAACGGTTTATAATGGTTATTGCTGACTAGAGAATTAATAGTAGGCCTCCTCTTTTTTTCTTTTTTTTTGGTGGTTATACAGGGGTATATATAGGGGTAATACAAGGGGATACAGTGGAGGCGAGGGAAAAATAGAAAGGGTAGGTGTAATTCAAACTCGATACATCTTACCTGAAACGTGAGTATTTGATCACAACTTCACTTGTTCAAACCACAGTAGACCACATATTTATTTGTGATTGGGTTCTTCAATTAAAATGAAGAAAGTGGGGGGAAATATCTCACATCTTCTAAAGAATGTGTAAGACATCCTCTACTTTTAAGCTTGTGCACAAGAGATTTTTTTTAATAGACATTCGATTAGAAATATTTTTAGAATTGCAACGATTTGCACATGCATAGGTCAATCCAACATGCCCTCAACCTTGTATTAATAAGTACAACCCAAACTCAATCCTACTCAATTTAAAAACTATATTCTCAAACGCAACACAATGAAGTGAGAAACCCAACGCAGTTTTTGGGTTTGGTTGGACTGGTATTGGTTAACGTTAAACTTATCTAAAGATGCCACTTTATCATCAATAAAGAGAATATAATAAGTCGATATTAAGTACAACATTCGCACTACTATGGTGACCTTAAATTATGACATATATCCACTCCATTATGCCAAATAAACAATATTTTCTATATTTACCGGTTTTATCAGTATTACTAGTTTGAGCCGTGCGTTGCACGGAGTGTGATTATCCTTGTGCATAACAAAAATATCACTTCATTAAAAGGAAAAATAAAAATCAAAGGTCCAAATGACGAAAAATCAAGAGTCTAGATTTGAATATACTTGAAAAATATAACATGTGAGTATATGGATTGGAAGGAAAGAAAAAGGTACATATGAATTTTTTTGGTTTATTAATAAATATTTTTAACATAATGAGAAATAAATTACGTGAAATGTGGTGTCAAATAAAATAAGATGAAAATGTAAAGAAAATAATATATATTATCCATAACAAAAGTTCGGGACCTGCATGTGAGAAAGTACTCAAAATTCATAACATGAAAATGAAATAGATTAAAGTTGATGTGTAGACTAAAGCAAATTACTAAATCAGCAACACAACATAAAACTAAAAAACAATCATGTGCGACGATGCTGCAAATGTTGTTGCCTTTTCTGGTTTCTCCCATATCTTGACACAAATCGGTTTTCAGTGGTCATATCTAACTTGATAATGAGTCATGACATAGTCATCCTTTCTTTCTCAAGAAAATGTTTGGGGTCTTTGGCACTATCCGTACATATATATTTTTGGTTAGTGTTGAAGCCAATATTTACCCTCCCTTATTGGCCAAATAGTCCCTTGAAATTAGCAAATGATTTCCTGTCAATTCCAAACTTGATAATGTCAAAATCTGAGTCTCCTCCAAATATCTTCTTGACAATTACATCCAAACACACGTATCGTTTGAATCAATCATAGTTGTTGTTTGCCAAGATTGGGAAATAGTCTGTGACAGCGAATTACGCAAAAAAAGTAAATGCAAAATAGCATTATAAGCCTATTACTAACTTGATGCAAATTACCATTATAAGCCTACTGAAGAGGCTATAGATCCTTGAAATAAGAGGTTATCTTCCATTCATATCTAATCACATATTTTAAGCTGTAGAGCTATTGTCATTAATCCAAAACAGTTAGAGACATTGTTGAATTGTGCATCACAAGACTTGACATCATGTCCAAGACTGCCCATATATACATAAAGAGTAACCAAATCTAGATAAGGATCCACTTGAGCAATGAGTAACTACATTGAAAAGCATATGATTAAAAAAAGAAGAATATATCTTACTACTCTACCTACACATTCAAGAAAATGAAATAGTAGGAAATTAGTCTTCATTGCCCCCTATAACTGCAAGATCAGAGTATAGTAATAGATAGCATGGCATATAAGCCCCATTTGGAGTTTTAAGGAAAAAGATAACAGTATAGTGCTGAAATCTATGTGGAGAATCCATTAGAATCTCTTATATTTTTTTCAATAAGTATCAGTCATTGCTAAAGTTTGAAATACTCATTCAAAATACATATTTTAGAAAAGAGGAAAGTTGCAATAAATATTTGTAAGACGTCAATCAAGGTATGCACAAAATGACCAATACATCCAGTTTCTAACAGCCAATATAATTTTAAAGTATACGAAAATCATGGCCAGTAATTCTATGAAATTAAACAAGGAATTAATTACTGCAGTAAATCTCTATCCGTCTTCAATATTAACGAGGCTTCATAAAAGATATTTATGGACACATATAGTCAACCAAGCAATTGAGTGGAAAGGCTTTAAAGAAATAGAAGAAACAATCACGCATATATACTTTTAAGACTCTTTAGTGATACAATTTTAGAGAGAATGCATTCAAGGAAACAAACTTTAGAATTATGTCTAACTGCAGCAACGCATTCGAAATATAAAAAATTCGAAGGGAATGAAAAACAGTAAAAGCTGGAAACCTCCTTTATTTCACTTTTTCACAGGAATGAACTTTTGTTTTAAACGTAGAGCATAATAATAAGAAAAGTTAAACCACACAATACACAACCAAAACGGAAAAGAAAAACCCATTCGAACAATTTCGAACAACAGTCCAATAAAATTTTAGAAATCAGTAGGGAAAAGAGAGACTAAAAGACGTTATCTTTTGGTCCATTTGTTAGTATGTACCATCAATGGAAATTAAAATAGCATAAACAAGCATTTTGATTTTTAAAGTGTAACACAAAATCCTTATTCTAAGAACTCTTTGAAGGGGAAAAAAAATCAAAAGCAGTACCCAAATATAATTGATCAAAAACCTCATTGATGAAATACCCATTAAGAAAAAGAAAGCTACAAAGTGGTTCAACAAATGG
>CAVNYN010212922.1:0-43125 GCA_963692815.1 Nyctanthes arbor-tristis
TTCATTTTATTAATTACTCCACTTTAATAATTCTATTTTTCTAATAACTATGTATAGGAGAATTAATATTTCAACTACTGTTTAAAAAGAAAAATAGACTATATTCTAGGATGGATGAAAAAAAGGGACCATCTTACTGGGACAAAGGTAGTATATAATAACTTGCATTTTCTTTATTTCTTCTTTTTTTTATTTCCTTCAAAAAAAATGTCTTTTAACACATGGTACGTACTTTGATGCTTTGTTTATTCACATAAAGATTGATTTGCTCTTAAGAAATATATAGTCTAAAAAATTTAATTAAAAAAAAAAAAGCACAAAAAGACTAACATAATACTAGTATATGTTAATCTGTGGTGTGTATAAATAGGATGCCCCATGGAGTAGTGAATTCGTCAAGGGTCTAGCTCCATTTGGTGGGCTTTTTTTCCCGATATAATTAAACATTTTTTTTTTCTCTTTCTTGGTCTTCAAATCTCGATCTCTTGATTATAATTAGATAATCATTTTGTGATCGATCATCAATTAAGAAGAAAAGATGGCACAAGTGAAGCAGCAGCAAGTGCAATACAAGAGTATGAATTCAAAGAGAAAGAGCAATGGATTTACAAGGAAATGTGCATCTCTGATCAAAGAACAACGAGGCAGGATTTACATTCTGCGCCGCTGTGCCACCATGCTCCTCTGTTCCTACATTCAAGACGATGATTGATTCATATATATATATGGCCGCCACCAGTATACATATATATACACATCCCTCCCCTCCCCTCCCCTTAATAATAATATATTATTATAAGCTATTTAATTTCCCTAATTGTCTTTCTGCACTGATGATGGAATGATCCAGCAGCTGCTCTCATTCCGTGTCCACCACGCAGGGCACCAGGATCCATGCATCTCTCGCCGCCAAGAAAGGCGCCTAGCTACGTGCTTCGAAGATTGGTCGTATTATTTGTCTTTTTTTCAGAGTTTTCTTTTTGGCGGTCCAAATTACTAACTAGTAGTGGCCTCTCCTCTCCTGGCATCAAGTTTTTGAACCTTAGGGTTTTTTTTGTTTCAGAAGAGGCCATTATATTATAAGTCTTTTGGCTGCTAGCTGAAGCTTTTTTGACAAGCCTACGGCCAGGCCAATGCCAGAATACTTTTCAAGCTCAATATATTGGCGGCCGGATTTTCTCCCCTCGTATAATTGAGCTAATTAACTGCAGCTGGCATATTAATTGGAGCGGCACTAAACCTATTTACACTCTTCTATATACTTACACTGTATATAATAATATTATTATTATAATAACGATGTTCTAAGTGTCGTTTAATTAGTTACTGTGTTTAATCTTCCCTCCTTTCCATTTCTTTCGTCTCAATAAAATGAAAACATAAATAAATACAGGTGGAGGGTGCGTACGTATCCATACCACTACGTACTGTTATAACTTCTTGTATTTCTGTTCAATAATAATGATCTCTATTACTTTGTCTGTAATCTATATATATTAAATGACAGTTTATCTGACACAATTACAATTTTATCTTACGTGATTAGAAAATCTTTCTCACCTAAATCTCTATTTGACACAATTATTTATAATGTCATACATCACCAGCTGTCACTTTTAATAAAAAAATGTTACAAATGTAATACTAAATGATTCAACTCGTGACCTACATGTTAAGAGTAAGATATTTTTAAACCATTATATCAATTCTTTTATTTGTTAATAATTTTCATTTATATATTGCTATTCTCGCGTGTTTTCACTCAAAAAAATTATGATTAACCACATATATATTTGAAGGTTAATTATATGGACATTACATTTTTTATATCAACCTCACAAAATTTTCAAATATATTAAAATAGTTAAAATTAAAATAACACAAATAATCATCACAATCTTAACAATTATAAATGTTTTTCCCCTCATATCTGCTTCCCCCTACGTACACCACAAAAAACCTATTCAATCTATTTTAATTTTTAAAATAAAAAGTTATAAGAATTGAAAATGAAAATTTCCTTTACTTTGTATAAAAATATATTGCAACCAACTATTATTCTAATTAATAAATCAGTTTTTCTACAGTTTCTTAAGTCATTTTGTCTGTTGTGTCTCTAAGTTCATAAACCTACAAAATTAGATTTATGTAAGAAATAAAGAATCAATTTAATTAACGTTATAACTTCACACGAAAAGTAAAATTGACAAAATGCATTCCCCAATCAGGTTGGATTCCTGAATAAATATGAAAATTTTTATGTTAACGGGTATTGAGTGAATACGAGTATGTACATACCCGATACGTATTATTAGACTGTTAACTGATAATATTAAACAAGTTAGATAATATAAAAATAAAATATAGTAAAACATTAATCGAATACATAAACGAATAACTATTAATATATATATATATATATTTATTTTATAGAGGATGCAAATAATTTCTTTTGTCTTTTTTTTCTCCATAGATGTGAAACCTGTAAAATATCGATTGATTTCATGTTGTTATTTCATTTGATTTAATTGTTATTGCAACCATTCATTGTTTTTAGTAATTTATGAAATGATTTTTTTTCAATATGAAACATTGGGAATTTACTTCTCCATGTAACGTGCGAGTTGAATATTAATTGATTATTAATCAGTCTTGAATTCATACATCGATATTTTAATTTGACGAAGATAACAATGAATTTTAGCTAAAACTGGGATGAGCAAACAGGCATGAAATGTACATGAAGAAAAGGAGCTACAAAAAAAAAATTACTACCTCCATCTCAATTATTTGATTTCATTTTCCTTTTTAAATTGTCCTACATATATGGTCTATTTTTATTTTAAAATTAAAAAGTCTAACTTACATTTCTTTACAAATCTATCTCTATTTAATACTTTAATTATAACTATTAATCTTAAATTTTACTCATAAAAAGAGTACGTGGTACTTTCTTATGAAAATGAAAATTTTTATCTAGAACTGTATTGAGAGAATACATGTATGTACATACCCGACAAGTATTATTAGATTGTTAACTAATAATATTAAATAAGTTAGATGATTTAGTAAAACATTAATCGAATACATAAGCAGTTAACTATTAATATATTATTAATAAAACATTAATTTAATGTGTCAAATAGTAATTCAAAACTGATTTATTGTGATATGATTATTTGACTGTTAATTATTATAATTTTATATAGGCTGGACGTGTGAACTTGAACGACGTGTTTGGAGGAGATCAGAATTATATACTTAGGTAATTTACTACAAATATTCTACTGTGATTCGTAATTCACATATCAATTCGTAATTCTAAACAATACAACTGATATATTATATGTTATTTATGAGATGAGATCCACAGTCACACGTCAATTTTGATATGAATGTGTACTATAATTCTACCGTGTAACGCATGGGTGAAAAAATCTAATTAATATAATAAAAAGGTGATAATAATGGTTATTTACACCCTCTTATAATATTTAATTAGTAAAATAGTAAAAGCATTTTCCTTTCATTTATTATATATTCATGCCATTGATCATCGACTGAGAAAAGTCTACTTGTACGCATTTTTTTTTGCCTTAAAAGTGAGTTTACTAAATGAGTTGGAAAAATCAGGATAGTTAATTTTTAAGTGATGTGATGTGTGAAAAAATAAATTACTAGACATTTCCAACTGTGCCGGTAAAATAGTATATTTTGGGTAAGGATTTCATGTACATATATATAACGGAATTAAGGGATGATATATATTGTTGATTTATTATCACTTGGATATATATATAAATGTGTGTATATATATATATATATATCTCATGAGGATTGAGGCCTCCCCTCCCCTAGATCTTAACATGTATTTGCCTAAACCAATTCTTTTATAGCTAAGAGCATCGATAAACCAATTCTTTCTTCTTCTTTTATTTAATCTTTTTACATTTTTGCATTTAACTTATATTAATAAATAACCCAACCAAAAAGAGGGCGGACAAAATCTTGATAGACTGGTGGGATGACATTGTGAAAGGCGAGTGGCTGGGGTGCATGAGAAGAGGAAAAAGGAAATACGTATTTTAAAGGTGCGGTATTGATTGTGATTTGTGTATCAAAGGCCAGGCCAAGGGTGGAGATCAATAAGTTATTATTGGATATTGCTAAGATAAATGTCTGGAAATGGGTAAACCGGCTTCGTCAGCTATACATTACAACTCACCCCACCCCTTGCAATTGTCATAACATGATCCTTCACTTCACCCGGGATTATATTCTCACAACTTACACTCCACTTTACTATTATTATTATTATTATTATTATTAGATCTTTCGCCCGTGTATTACACAGACATAACAATATAAATTAGAAAAAATTAGGACAGAAAAGAAAGACCAAGTGCCGATCATTTTTTCAATATAATACTAAACTTGAAAGTTTCATTTTTTTCTGTTAAAGGAAAAACAATTATTCTAGTTGTATTTTTAATTATTTTTAATTAAAAAATAAATATTAAAGTAACTACATTTAAAAAAAAAGATAATATATAATTAGTAATCAATTTTATGTTAAACTTCCACAAAATATAATAGAAGTTTGATTAATTAATTTCCATGAAAACAATAGTGGGAATGTACAATTTATGTAACTATACTTACAAAAAGGGGGGAAAAAAGAAAACCAATGAAACCATAATCCGTCAAATTTGACTTTTCATAGATTTAAATATGTAAAGCAGGCTAATTCGAGAATTGTTTTTCTTTTTTCTGAAAAGAATTAATTTGAGAATTATTGAAGCATTCTCTAAAATATTTCAAATTTTTATTATAATATTTCTAGTAAGAGTAGTATATGTGTGAATATTTTATGGGGGAGAGCGAAGGAAAGAGATTTATAATTTTAATTCATATGTAATAAAATAATCAATTGTCAGCAAATGGATAGTAAAAAAAATAAAGTAAACTAAAGCAAATCATCAGAAAAAAAAAGGGAAAAATTTTTTTCTATGACCCAAGTGGTAAAACGGTAATCCGAACTAAAAGTGCAATTCATGCCTAAGCATAACACGAAACCGAATTGAAATCTGCGATTGTCTTGACTTTTAATTTTTGGTCAAGAAAAAAGATTAACTAAAAAATATGGAAAAATTAATTCAAATATTCTTTAAAAAATTAATTCAAATTAAAAACTAAAGATACGAAGAGTTAAAGAAAAAAAGTTTTACGCCAAAAACCTAAAAGTAGAAATCATGAAAATGGATTAAGGAAATAAAAAGAAAAATAATTCAAATCAACAATTAAAAATAAGATAAGAGAAATATTAAGAGATCTGGATTTTTATTGTAAGATTGAAGCCTTAATTGGATGAATATTAGAGGATAAGGCAAAAAAAAAAATTAACAAAAACTAAAAAATGGATTGGGTCAGTATAAATTTCGAAAAGGAAAAGATAAAGAAGATATAGTAAAGAAGATAATTCAAGAAAAAATAAAAATATATAATTTCACAGATGACGTCATTGTGATGTCATCAAAATTCTTATGAAGCCAGACTATTGGCGGGAAAAACTATACCAGATAAACTTCTCTTATTATTAATATATAGATTATTCTTAATTGTACAATTACATCAATGGATACTTCATTCAAGCTATTATAAGAGTAATCCTGCCAGCCAGAGATCCTAGCTACTTGTGTGTTTGTCATATTTCTAGTAAAACAAAACCAAATTTCATGACAGATCCAAGTGGTAGCCACCAGATTCCAAGTTAACTTTAACAGTCTTTGCAGCAGATTGATCAATACTAGTACTCACATAACTAGAAATGCTTCGTTACAGAGGCAAAACGGAGACCTCAGCTAAGCTACTCTTCAAGTGTCAAGTCTCCTTGAATTGACACCTAGTTTTCTTCCGTAATTAAGCCACAATCCACCTATGCTTGACCAGAAATATATACCTCAGATCACACCAAGACGAGGAGGAGGAGGATCATTTGTCAATCCAGTCCTTGAAAAGCAGCAGCACATAGAGAGGGGCATTAATGGCAGCAATGATTGTGATTGCTTGGAGAGCCCGCACCAATCTCCATATCACCAATTTTATACTTGATTTGCTTGCTCTAGGCCCTAATTTCCCCAAACCATCACTCCCTACATGTATATTCACATCTGAATCCAACTCTTGGATGCCTTGTTTCCTAGCTTTTTTATGCACTACAGCATTTACCCTGCAAATAATGATAACCGCAAGTCATCTCCTCTAATTTTCCGGTTAAAATCAAAGCAAAATATGAATGGAACATCAGGTCTCAAATTGCATGCATAATAGCACAAAGTTCCCATCAGTATACACAAGAAAGTCACATGTAGAAAACAAGCTAGATGCACAAGCATTTTCAAGCATAAATGAACTCCGCATTGATAGTATAAATATAAGAGAGCGATGATACCTACCGCTCGATCGCAATCTCGTCTGAATACACTTTCAAAGCTTGAGAAACTTTCTTAATGAGGTGCATATTTCCTTCTGCATCCCAAACAGTCTCATACTCACAATTCTCATCCTCGGTTTTCTCTTTCACGCCGTTACTAAAGCTGATTAAGTTAATTACACTTCTTGCACACCCCACTAGATCACCAATCTTTCGCCATAAGAAAACTTCATTTGCCGGCCAAAGGAGGATAACAAGTGTCATTGCGAACAGAGATAAATACCTGTTACATTTAACCAACAGAGTTCAAAACCATAAGCTCAGAAAAATCAACATTGATGGCTAAGCTAATCTTTAGGACAAATATTTACCATGTGTAAATGAATGTCTGCATGGGCAGAAAGCATAGATGAGTGGATACGGCATTTTTCAGGGTCGATCCATTTGGTAATATGGAATCACTGACTGATAACAGCATGAAAGAAGGATACAAGTTTCCTTGCTGCCAGCTTACAGTTCCTACAGTATGCTGCCATTATTTATTAGTTTAGTGCATTGTAATCCATAACAACTATGTACTTGGGTAGAACACTAATTGACGCAATTACTTCACAATTCTGGGCATCACTGCACCGTCACAGAGAAGCTGTTAGGGTGACCTTTACAGAGAGACAACAGAGGTGTGAGGAAGATCTGTAATCTTGAATCAATTGCAGTCACAAGTGGACGCTCCTATTAGCTTGCCGGTACCGCTACTACAAATCTGTCTTTATGTTTCCTTTTGGTTTATTGTGGCCCTTCAGGTTGGGATTATAGATTTAATCCATAATGCACGAACTTCTCTTTATTCCTAGTACCATATAGTATTATCCAGTCCAGCACATACAATATGCCATAACGAGCTTACCTCAGTCACTGCAACATGGTTGACCACATGGGTAACTGTACATTGATCGTGATCATGACCAGATAAGACCAGTGCCTGTTTAACCACAATTTATTTGATCACCACTGTGCATTCCTTCATCCTATTTTCAAGCATTCATTTCAGAAAGAAAGAGAATACATACAGGTTTAATTAGGTTCAGTAACTCATCTGTAGATTTTTTAGTGATGTAATTCTGGTACCTGCACGAAGGAATTGACCAATGAGTTTTACAAAAAATTCAATGTAAGAAGAAAATGACTCATACTGTCTGGAAGAGCTGGAGTAGGTAAAAATGAAAGGAAGAGAAGCATACAAAATTTCTTGAGATCGGAAGAGCGTCGTGCACGAGCAGCACGCGAGATCCTCTGAAATGAGCAAGCATATTGAGACACGATACAATTACATTGTGTAGAAATAATTAATGCGATTCCCTAAGAAAAAGTTTGTTTCCAAACCTCATTCAGAAATAAAATACACAAGAACAAGTGTGTACAGGTACCTGATTGATGATGGGTGAAGAACGATGTGGACCGCATGAAGTTGAATCCGGTCGATACAGGGGAATATGAGTCAATAGAACACGAGGGTCGGAACTATTATCTAGATAAGAAAGTTACATACATTAGAATATAGTATAAGTAAGCTAGTGTTTACACGACGCTCTTCCGATCTATGTAACTTACCATTAGATATATCTCTGACAAAATTCCATGTGGCAGAGGTAAGGTCATTTTGGTGATTCCCTGTACACAAGACACTGGTCATGGACCCATAAGAAACAAATACCAAAATATTCATAACCAGAAGTAACAGAGAAGGTAAAATCAGCGGATATTTTACTAAGAATAATCCCGGGATTTAAATTTTATTAGGAATATTTTGGATTCGTTCACTGTTATGCCGGGTAACTACATGCACTATGCCGCCCTGTAACATTTCTCTACATGCAACAGATTTTCAGGGAGTGGCAATTTACACGTACAAGAAAGGTATACAAGGAAAAAACTAGTAATTCTTCTTGTTTATTTTAGTAGAAAACCTGTAGAAACGAGTAAATACATGGCACCGAACCGCAATATTCAGATTCCAGATAGCTAACTACATCATGATGGTGAATAGTAAATGATGCATGCCCGGTAGACCTTATGGAACTGACAGCTGCTCTTACCGTCCAGTGTTTGAGCATCAACGGCGATGAAATTAACTTTTCCAAGTGCAACTTTATGGTTCCTTCCTCCAAATTCTTTTTCATAGCGCCTTATAACCTAGACACGTTTCCAGGTGCAAGTATTAACGGAGTACTAATTGTTGGATACAAGAACTATTATTATTGCAGCGTAGAATCAAGTTGGTTTCGTAACATAGATTATCAATTGATTAGATGCTAGTAATTTATAAAATAGTAACTACAAGAGGGTGAGGCTTTGCTTGGGGTTGCTGATAGATGCTCAACCTCTACTTTTCTGAGAACTACAACTCATGAAAGTGTTTGCTAAATTTAAAAAAAAAAAAAAAAAGTGATTGTCAAATAAGTAATAAGATCCTACAGATTTTGAGAAGTAGCAAACAGATAACTACTTAACTTCTACTTTTAGCTTCTCCAATTAATAATAAATAAATTGCCGAATTTAACCATATATGTAATTTTTTAAATACTTTTTGATATATTAGCCAAAGATGGAGAAAATTTACAAACAATCTTATACAACAATCTATTTTATTTAAATTTTCTTATTGAATCATAATTTATTTCACTATGCACTTTACATGTCTATTTTATTATTTGTGTATTTTTACTAATTGGTTAAGTTCAAATAATTTTTTCTGTCAAAAAGAAATTTCAAATAATTTTTCACTTTTAGTTATTAGCTATCGGATGTTGTGTAATTCTTTGTGAAATATTACATTACATAATATTACATATTATTTTATAAAAGAAAAAAAATAAGGATATCATATATAGTAATAAATAAATATATTATTATCATGTACTTCTTAGTAAATATAAACCAGCACAGCAATGTAACAGTTAACTTTGCCAAATATTTAAAAATTATGTTTGGACCGTACAACAATTTTAGCAATACCAAACTATGCCTAAATTCTATTAGGTTTGAGGTGATACAATAGATAACTGCACCTAAAGGAAGTTCTCTCTCAGTTGCCAGCACCATTAGGCTCAAATGCACTTTATTTTAGGTCACAAAAACATATATACAATTATAGCAACTAATTCTAATGGGCTCATACATCTAGAAAGATCCCAAAAAGATTACCATCGAATTGGATCAGTGAGAAGTAAAAAAAGGGTTAAAAATAAATAAAAATATACTTCCAAGTATACAAATATGATATGATCATATGAACATATTTCACCTCTGGCATTCTGGAATTGAAAGCAGCATAACCGATATCATGATTTCCATCAAGATAATATACTTTGACTTTTGCACTTTGCTGAAGCATATTCAGATCAAAAATATGTCTACAACGGCTCAAAGATTCTTGCCATTTATAATTAATGAAGTATATAAGAGTTTCAATATAAACTTGAGCCAATGCAGAAAGCTCAATGATAATATGCATCACCATAATTGGTTAAGCTTAAAAAGAAGTTTGAGTAACTTCAGTCTTCAGTTTCCAAGACGTTTCAACAACTTTGTTTAAGTGAGAAAGACTCCTTTGTATTGGAGTAAATTTAGCTAATTGTCAAAGTACCAATGCAATTTATTTCCAACTGTGATCAATAACAGTTTTATTTATTTCAAAACTTATTGATAAGTAAACTAGTTAAGCTTAGCCAAAGATGCTCCCATTTAAGAAGAAACTATTTGGATCGTGAGGCTAATTCTTTTTCGATGACAAAACAGTGAAACTAAAGGTTTAGAAAACAAGAACCATGAATTATAAGCATCAGTTAATTTCAAATAAAAGTTCAAAAATTAAAAACAAATTGATGCTCTAATTTTTTCCAAAGATGGAAGACGTCCCACTTACTCTTCATTGGACAGAATGGGCCCCCCATCAAAGTAGTCACCTAAAAACAAAATGATATCAGGATTGAAAGGTAATATGGATGACAAGAATGCTCTGCGCATGTATAAATCTGTATAGAACTGAGCAATCTCCAGTGCAAGTGACTTTGGAGGAAGACGAAGAGAGGTTTTATCCATAAGCTGTTTGAAGTATCCACATTTCATCACTTTGTTAGACCCCCTTCATACAAAAATAATAAAAAGAAAACCAGAATTTCCTTTTTCAGAAAATGTTACCTGAGGGTCCGCAATAACTGCAACTTTCACATAATCATTTGAGTCAACTTCATTCATCTGTGATTTACAAACATAAAAATGATGAGCTCTCACATTTGCTGTTCCTGCAGACTTGTAAGCCTGTCAAATATTTTACAGAGAAATAGAATGCCTGAAAAGCAGGTACCAATTCAACTATTTTGCCGGAAAAGCAGGTACTGGTTCTTCTATCTTAACTATAAGAACGATTTAATTTTTACTCCAAATTAAGGTCCAAATTAGTAAGCACAATACCATGAGTTTACTGCTTCCACAATACCATGAGTTTACTGCTTCACAACATTTACTAGCAAAGACTAAATCAACCAGGTTTCAGTGACAGGGACTGAACGCAATCCCAATCACAAGAATAATGTTTTAGGCAAAACGAGGGTACACAAACAGGCACACAGACTCTAAATTGCAATCTCATATCTAATCTTATTTATCATGCAAAAAAGGGTTTCCTTCGTATTCTTTTCTGTATATGAACATTGAACACCATTAAAAAAAAAAAAAAAAATCTTCTCAGTTTTATAATTTCATTTGTATATCTATGTGCTAGATTAAATACAGGTTAAGATAGCATCCCCTGTTGTACAGGTAGCTGGAGGATTCTATTTTTCTATATACATTCATATTTCTTTTCATCCCTCTCTTCTCACATCACTATTTTTGTGAATTTCTCCTTCTGTGAACATATGCTTAAGGTATACTGTATAGGGTTTGTTTGTGTAATTCAGTAAAAATAGTAAATTATTATACATATTAGCGCCGCCGGGGGGGGTGGAGCTAGTGAGCAATAAGAACTAAAATTTGCCACAATAATCGTCAGTACAACACAAGGAGGGGAAAAAAACGAAGGGTTAAATAAACGGATCCAGAATGAACATCAGAATAGAACTGCCACTTTACTTGCTTATTTTGCGAATTACTCTTTTTATGCTCTAAACTGTCCTTTTCTAGAAGGATAACCCCAAAAAAATAAAAATGTTACAGATCAAATGAAAAGAAAAGAACTGCTAATGAACAGAAGAAGATCTAAAACCCACATGGAAATAAAACTAACATTTAAATAAAGAAGTTCGATTCTTTTGTTTTAACCGATAGCTTTAGGGAAAAAAAAAGGACCAAAAAGCATCAGTTTCTGTCAATGGGTTTTTACCAAAGATGATGAGCGAAGATGAGGCCAAGAACAGGTAGAGAGAGAAGGCACCAAAAATGCAAACCACTCCCCATAAAGTAAGCTCAGAGCCCACACCATGCTCAGAAAAATTGTTATCTTCCACATATTTCTTTCTTTCCTATTTCGTCTGCAATTTCTTCACTTGATCTTTATTTGGTCATTGTTCTTTTCGATTGAGGAAGTTCTGCAAGTTTTGGTTGATTTGAAAGTTGCATCCGACTTGAAGATTGATCAGTCGGTTGGTTTTTCCCAGCTGGTAAAAGGCATGTCCGAACTACGGTCCCCGGTAAAAATGGAAAATAACACTGATTCTCATCTTTGAATCCCTTTACGATAAGATCCTGAAATATTGTTTTTTAACATGTTAGGTCGCTAATTAATGAAGCCTTTGGCATTCGAGATTTTGCTTAACCGACTTCCACTTCCCACACCACAACGAAAAGATAACAACTGCGGTGTAAATTTCTCCCCTCAACAGCGAAAGCTCATGTCGGAGGCAAAAACTAAAAAATAAAATATTTAAAAGGAAAAATGTTTGTTTAGGAAGTAAAGGGACTCCGCCTCCCAGAATATTTGATCTGAGTTTGCGTTACCATTTACACTCATGTTTGCAAATTCACTTTAATAAGAAATAAGAAAGAGAATAAGTGAAGTTGCATACTGGAGATTTATATAATACATATGGATCCCTATAACATATGTAGATGTGATTAATTTAACCAAATTTTATTTAAAAATAGAAGTGATTTGCTAACCCCAGGTAGTAATGGTCTCTTGCTCTCCACTTTTTAGTTTTTACTCCAACATGAGTTCTATGAAAAAATGTCAAATTTGGCCCTTCTTTCCATGCTTAAATTTTTTAAAGAAAAATAACCTCTGATTAAGAATTCTTTGCCATCACTTTGATTAATTTTGTTTAAACGCCGTATGTCTTATATGACATGCTACTAGATGTCTGGTGTGAATGAAACTACCACTTTGATAGCAAATGAAATGGAAGAAATCTCTTAGAACGTTTACAATGGAGTTATTAAGTTTAACTTGTCACATAAGCAAAAAGATAGTCTTTATGTGATTGCTAAATGACATTTTAACATTTCAAATTTAGTTATCAATTACTAATATGTTGGATATGTTAAAATCAACACATTGGAGGCGTTAAATTTAATTTCAAATAAAGTTTGTTATTCAATTATTTAATTTTTATATTTTATTTTCCCAAAATCCAAATTCAACAATTACTATATATATAAATTAAATAAAAAAGTAAGTGAGAGAGTCCACTATTGCTATTTAACTTGAAACTAAAAAGATTCTTTTAGCACATTTATTAACATATCCATTGTGCTTCTATTTTTGAGTTTTAATAACTAGCACATAGCACTAAAAATGTGATTTTACACCTCCATTGTAGATGCTCTTAATTGTGCTGAAATCTCTAGTAGTGCTAAGAATTATGATTTTACCCCATGTTGGGCACTAAAAGAAAGAGAAAATATATAGATAAAATTATAATTTTGCTCCCTATCTATAAGCCTATTTGTACACTCATCTGTATGTGTAGTATTACTCACCAAACAAATGGTCGGATAATGCAAAATCTTTTTTCATTAGTAATTCGTGCGGCTTTATCGGGCTATTTAACTATCAATTTTATTTCATTTTTTTCCGGTGTGGAGTGGGGGTGCTGTTCACTGGCTTGAACATTTTCAGAAGGCTGGGACCTGCAATGTTAAACAGTAGTAAAAACAAAATATTCAGGACCACAGCGTAGAATGATTCGAAGGTTACTATTCCTAACAAGTAGTCCACTTTCTTTAATTAAATTTTCATTAACTTTCTTATATATTCCTGCCCCTTTAATGTGCATTCTCACATCATAAATATATAAGAACTTATAAAAATGTAGGAGTAGAAGTAGTAATAAAAATAATAATTAAATGAACTGGTCAAAAATAATAATAATAATAATTAAATGAAAAGAGTACTTATTAAAAACATTCTTAAATTCCACTTTTCTAATATTTTTTTTCCAAACCACTTTTCTAATAATATTAATTGAAATTTATTCATCTATGTAAAAATAGATAGGAGATTATTTTCACGAGACATAAGGGTATCTAATGCGCAATGTTGAGATTGCAAATTTGCGATCAATTGGAATTGGAAGACGGATCATGCTACAATTTATTTATATGCACAATCTTTAACATGATCCCAATTGACATTATCATACACATCGCATCACAAACCAAAGGCCCAAACGTTGTGTAAAAATTTATGAGTCCTTCTATTGGTCAAAAAAAAAAAATGCTAGGAACTAGGAAGCATTATCCATATACAAACCGTTTCACTTTCATCATAATTCACACCCTATGGAGACAACAGTACGAACTTCATAATCGAGGAAGAGTTTCGCTAGGAATGTTCAACCACCACATTTAGTGTCATACCGGTAACAAATAACAATGTGGCATAATATTACCACACCACCTCAAGTCACATCAGATATTATGCCACATCATATATTTAGTACCGTACTACTTGAACATTTTCAAGAGTTGTCCAATTCCATTTAATCGGAAAATGAATAATGCTTTACCATTAAGATCTCACCACATAGCTTTCTAGGTACTTGTTGCAGTGCTTCTCCTTCTTGCCATGCCTGCCCAACCATAACACCCGGTCCCACATGACGAACATATATAACAAATTGATCGTTGAAAGGCCAAGGGTGTTTTGCTGAAATGATGGACACATCACCAGTTAGCAGAGAAATGGCAAGGAAAAAAAGGCTTACTGCTTCTTGCATACAGGGGCAGCACATACTAAATACAATATTGCTTAGAGTTAAGTAACCATAAACAATATTGAAGTTACCAGCAATAACAAGATCCTTGTTCCCTCTACATTCAACATATCAGCTAGAGAAAGCAACAAAAGTCATTGTGTGTTCCTTTTTGCGTGAATATATCATCTAGAGTCTAGAGAAAGGCACAGAAGTCAAAGCGTGTTCCTTTGTTAATCTCAGAAAGGAAGCAAGGCTTATTCTAGCTGTGTTATAAGACCCACTTTTACTCCAAAAAAAGGTGTCGAACTCTAAAAAGATAAATAAGCCACTTTTCTAGCATTTAAAAAATGTTGCTCACCTGGTTTAGGAAATCCCTGTGAGATCGGAAGGTTCAGGAAGCCATCCCCAAATTCATATGCTAAATCACAAGGCTGCTCTGTTGACAACACTTCACAGATTTCTCTAACAGTGAAATACAAAGGGCAGAAAGGGCTGACAAGTCTAGCCAGGGGAGATCCACCTGAGTCATATAACCTTATTACACCAGGCAACAATTCCCAAAAAACTAGCTGCAAATAATTCATACATGAAAGTAACAAGAAAAAAGGGGAAAAAAGTGTCTTGCTGGAGTTCACAAGAGAGAAAATTACATACGGTAAGAATCTGATTCAGCCAGTACCATTCACACATAGGTGGCTCACAGATTGAAACCATCTTGGAGAAGTACTGACATTCCAAACAGTAATACAATTCATACTATTATCTGCTATTTATTATTTTTTAAAACGATTTGAGACATAAGCCACTATCTTCCTTGTCTTAAGTTGTATGGAGTACGAATGATCCCACTTAACCATAACTAAATTAACCAAATGTGTAAGGTAGGCATGGTAAAGGAAGTTAACAAATCTCCGATTCTATGAAAATAATTTGCTGCAAGTTGACCTGGGCAACAGTCAGTTACCAGTGAGACGTCCATATGTGTTCCCATCCTTGCATCGAAATATAGCCTGAAAATTTTGGTACGAAAAGGTTTACAATATAACTGTCATAAGTGAGAGGTTCACAGAGAGAAGATATTAACAACTGAAACATACAGAACTCGAGATGTTTGACAATACAGATCAGAAGACTGCCTCAAGAAGCAAATATTTACCTTCCGGAAAAATTTGATCCAAAAAAAAGGAAAGGCTCCTGAAACATAATATATGTGTATCACGTGTCTTTTTGAATTACCAGCATGCAAATAGAATTGTATAATCTGCTCACATTTTCTTCTCTCTAACGACAAGAATCATTGTAAATTAAATGGAGAAGATCAGAGGAAATCAGAATACAAAAGTGATTAGAAATGATTAATAGTGCATGATACCCAATTTTTATACAAATTATAAAATTAGTTTAGCTTGGATTAACTAATTTATAGAATCATTTTGTTTGGAAATGGCAATTCATGTATAGACATAATAAATTGAAGTAACAAAATGGGATCTTAATTGCAAAAACAGTGGCCAAAACGCAGGTGAATATACCTCCACTGGTACGACAACCCCACATTTCAAGAGAACTTGCTCCATGTCCATTAGAAAGCAAGCTGGATGAACTTTTACTCGCTAACTTGGAGTCATCATATCGTGTACCAGCCACCTCCCAAGCCCTCGGTACAAGTCTGGGAGCAGTCCATGGAAAGAAGGAAATTGAAATAGACACCATAAATTAGCATCCCCATCATATAAGAATGCCAAAGGAAGTAAATTAGGCAAAACAAAGAAGTAGGTATATTCATATGATATGAAACAGAACAATGCCATGTTTCATGTTGCAGTAATTGTTCTTCAGCAAATTTTTTTTACTGTTTCCAAATGACACCTTTTTACAAACATAATAGTAAAACAACTGCTCTACATCACCTCCAAATAGTAGCAGATTCCAGTTAAATGCTTCTCATTCTTTCTTAATTTCCTGGAGAAATCTAGCCAGAGAAAGTCTTTCTCATGACAAGACCTCCTAACAAATTGCCTAAAAATTTTTTAATTATTCTACATGTACGCAATCCTAGACACTCATGTGGCCCATGTGATAGCCGCCATATATTTAAATGCGATGTGATGTGTGAAAAAATAGGATAACATGAGTGTGTAAAAATGACTGTGTACAAAATTGTGTACGCATATGTAGCATAATATAAATTTTTTATTCCAATTAACTATTATTGCCCAGGCATCTAAAACAGCAGCATCGGGCATACCCTAGAACTCATGTAACTTGTCGTTCAAAAATGCTATCGCAATTATGATCATAGCTTCTAACAAAATAGAAAATATTTAGCTATAAAGGAGGGAGAGGAGATTGCTCCACTAACCCTGGCCAGAAATGAGACAAACCTGGGTTTCAGCAAGGTTAAAAGGCGATGTCTCCTATCTGATGGTATGTCTTCTATTTTTTTCCTGACCATGTATACGTCAGATAAAATCAGATAGCATTAGAAATGTACTCAACTTCCTAGAATTTCCTCGACAGAATCAAAATTATCTCCTGTTTTGGAAAAGTAACTTTTCTTAGTTAAAAGTAACATTTGTGGGTTAAAAGGTTCCCAAAATGACCACACTCTTTCTTAGCTAGCCATCATGCCCTTAATCGATTCCATGCCGGAAAAATGCTGCAGGTTTCAACAGTCTTGCCAGTTACTGGTCTTCAGAAAAAAAAAATTAGGTTACCATTCTTTTTCATTTGAATTTGAAACTTTAAGCGGTCAATGTTATCATATCTCTCCATCATCATCATCATTATCATTATTTTTTGAGAGAGAGAATCTCTCCATCATTAATTTTAAGCACATACAAATACAAAGATCCCAACAATTATCCCCAGATAAAAAAACAAAGTACCAAAGATACGCGGCGGGGTTGTAAGAAGAGGGGTCCAACGGAAACAGCTCACTGGGAGGGTCAAGAAATGAGACCACATCTTGTTCGTCCAAGTACTCTATTTTCCCACTCGGAAACACTTCGTAAGGCTTATCATCCCAAGGAGACGTCGCTTCTGCATCTGAATTTGCTCGGACAAGGCCTATCCGGTTTTCCGCTACCGATACCCACACATTTGTATGTAAAGAACTCCACTTCTTTCCGTGGTGTTGGAGAAAGCCCAGTTGGCAGAAAAGTAGGGGAGACTGTTTAAAAGAACAGGGAGCCGTCGTCGACGGTCGGCGCCACCCAAAAGCGCCGCCGTGCCTGGCAGAGATGCTAGCTCGCATTCTTTCGCGCACGCTTCTCTCCCGTTCTCTGCACTATTGTTATTAGTTATTATTACTGTTACTCCGCTCTCAGTGAAGAGAAATTTACAATGTCAGTACCCAGACTATACAGTTAAACCCTCAACTATGTTTCTTTTTCTTTTTTTTTTTTTTTTTTAATACCTCAACTATGTTTCGCAACAGCAATATAGATTAAAAAAAAAAAAGCAATTCTAGGAGGACATGAAAATGAGATATTATTATATGAAATTTTTATATAGCACACATTCATTGGGTGATAATTACATGGCTACTTTTTCATCATCCAATATAAATGTGCAACATAAAAATGTCACCTAATAATGTCCCCTTTTCATGTCCCCTTAAAATTTTTCTTAGAAAAAATTTATTGTTGGCAACCATTAATAATCAATTTTTGGTTTAATTTTGGGTTAACAAAAGGTCACTGAACTTTGAGTTTAATTGCATTAGAGAAATGACATTTATACATATAAAGTGTACAATTTTTATACACACCCCTTTATATTTACTTAAATGACATTTGTCCTATTATCTTTGAAATCATAACTTTTGAGGGGTGTGAGTAAATTCATAAGAGTGTATATAAAATTTGATATTTTATGTGTACAAATAGCACTTCTCAATTGCAATAAGATCACTCAACGTTAATGAATAACAATTAGATGATATGTACATATCCACCCAGTTTGGCCAAAATTTAAAACAAGAATTCAGTTTAAATGGGGAGAAAATTCCTGAAAATGACAACGCATGTCAGTGGAGGGGCCCTGGGTCGCCCGCTGTGAAGTTGGACATTGTAGGTGACTCCCGTACTTTTTTCGTTGACTAACTTGTCATTGTGGGTTGGAGTATATAATACATATTTTATAAAATATATATATATTTATAAAGCCTTTTGGTCAGCATTTCCCTGACTTTTGGTCAGTTAACAGTTGCCCATGACGGATCCAATCAATACTATTTAAACCGTGCCACCAAATTTTTTAAAAAAAGGGTCTTCCCAAACAAAACGATCACTAAACTTAAATTCAACAGTAACTCTGACATTCAACTTTGATTATCATCAATTTATCATAGAATTTTATTTTAATTGCAATTATGTCACTTAATAAATAAGATATTAGAGATTATTTAACAAATATTGACGGCACATATTGAAAGTTGTTGACTTCTAATTCACGTTGACATGACAATCAACTGAAAATTATTTAAAGTTATTATACTAAGATAGATGATTAATATTAAAATTGTGAACCATCACATTATTCTTCCATGTTCCCTCTCTAATATTGTTGCATTTAGGGTATTAAGTTTCTTGTTTTCTTGGATTCTAGTTCAATGATGGAGAACAATTTCGTGTTAATTGAGTGACTTTGTTATAATAAAATAGAAGTTCAACGACTTGACTACTAGTAATTGAGGTTGAGGGATCTAATTATTATTACATTAAATTTCAATGATACTAATTACAAGTAATTAAAGTTCAACAATCTTTTTGTGAGGGGAGTGATAGTTCGGTGACTTCTATTACAATTAACTCATTATTATAAAGACCCCCTATATTTATAGTGTATTTACATTTGCATACCGTATTTTTCAAAATTACAATTTACCTACGTTTTATTCATTATTAACAAAACACACTTTTTATTGAAAAAATTAAAATTAGACAAAATATCCCTTATTAATGGCTTAACAGATTACACCTCATATATATATATATATCTATATATTATAACACTTTCCATACAATTTAGAAAATATATGTAAATTTTCTTTTTTTAATTCCAGTTTTATAAAGTGGGAGAGAATATGAATATGTCATTAACTTTAAGTAAATAAATTTTACTCAATAAATAATAAAAAAGTTAAATAATACGAGATATTTGGTACTGTATTGCATCTTAGTTTTTTCACTTTTTTGTTTACTGGGTATTTTTCATCTTTATTCTTTGTGCTTTTAAGCAAGAAAATAAGAAAATCAAATGAGTAATTTTTTTTTTTACTCTAGTAAATGAAAATATTTGCAGTAGAGATAATTATGATGACCACTCTTTATTTTCTAGTTGCTTATAATATTTTAATTATCACACACAATTAAATTTTAGAGAAATATTGCTGAATAAAAGTGAGAAAGAAAAAAAATTGACAAAGCAAATTGTTATTCTAACATTTTGAGAAATCATTAAATGATATGTAAATCGTTATATAACATAATACATGATATGTAATTTATTAGTCACGAAAGGGTAATTTTCTCGAAATAAATAATTTTTTTATTTTTTAAAGAAATTTTCCGACGAAAGCCTTGTTTTGTTAATATTTAAAAAAAAGATATAAATTGTAAATTCTTAAAATAAGATATGCAAATTGTAAATACGTTATAAAGATAGGATCTATTTGTATATATGGAAATCGATAAATAAAACCTGTAAAAAAAATTGATATATAAGAAGTAATCTTAGATGAACAATGATCCATTGAATAAAACAATGGTAAAGACTTTTAGGATACGCTCAATATGAAAAGATGGAAAATAAAATATTTTTCAGCTTTCGTTAAAAACTTTTTATATAGGAGGAGGTGAGAATTGATTCTCTAGGAAAATGAGGAAAACCATCGAATTTTAATTCCATTTGTGAACCAAACGTACAAAGATGGAAATTTTGTCAGGAATTTGATATTTTTATGAAAAATATCTCCAATTAAACATGTTCTTAGAAAATTTCCAGTATTCTTTGACGTAGTTAGACGCACAAATGGCGTGTCCATATTAGAACAATCCACATATAAGTTGTCAAATATGAGCATGCCACATATGACGTTTGGCGTTTGAACAAAATTAGCATTTCCAGTGTTGGAAAAAGTTATATGAAGTAGATTTTGTGAGAGTCTATTTTTGTGAAAAAACGATTTTTTAAGAAAATTTGTGGTTAAAAAGTAGTATGAAGAATTGTAAAAATATTTTTTTAAAGAATGTATTGTCGAGAAGAGATTGACACAGAAATCGTGAATAATTGATTCTCAAAAAATCTGCTTCAAACACACTCTAAATGTGAGTTTTTCCCTCACCGTGTTAAATAATGCCAAAGGGTTAAAATCCAAGTTTTGGTAGATTTAGGTGACAAAACTCAAATGAGGGGCCAAATTTAACCTCTCTCCCACCTTCTTTAGCTTCTTTTTCCCCATCTCATTTTCTCTTTCATCTTTACCCTACAAATATAAAAGTGTTATAAAAGTAAAAAAACTAACGACAATATTAAATAATATAGAGAAGGACGAGAGAAAAACCTAAAGATAGGAAATTTTTACTCTTTTGTTGATGATCAAATGAAGTATATAAGTCTTATATTTATAGATGAAGGATAGGGCAAAATGGCAATTATAAATTATAATTTTATAATTAAAATATCTAATTTTGATATCAACTTACAAGTTGCAAAATGTATCTAACTAATCAGACGTGTGCTCTTCCGATCTCCCCACTTGTCTGTCTAAAAAAGTTTCTTGAATGTGTAATCAACTTGCAATCTCAATCACTTGTATTTTGTGCAATCTCATTCACTTGCATTAGAATATGATGAATCCATTGTATTTAATAGTCATCCACGCACATCCAATTTACTTGAACAAATTGTAGATTCATATAAAAAAAAGATAAAAAAAAGAAATATAAGGATATATTTTTCATCCTTGTAACTACGAGAGAAACCTCTGTAATCGACTTCAAATTTCATAAATCAAAGTTTATACTTTTCTATTACTATTGGGGTTGGTTTAATTTAGATTTTTAAAATTAATTATAACTCAAAGTTATTTTCAACCACACTAGTGGTGAAATCAAACGTTATTAGAGCAGTGGACCAGATAAGTGAGTCGTATAGTACTTATAACTAAATCCTTTATATATATATTTTCCCATTTTTTTCTTTTTAATATAAGGAAAGTTTTTCTTTCCCAGTTTGTGGGGGCCAAGCGCACCATGGTCCCTTTCTCCGCCAATAACCAAACAATTACCTACTTATTAAAATAATTTTACACCTACATTCGTAACAACTCGCTAAAATGGCAGCTCCTTATATTTTAACAACTCGCTAAATTGCAGCTCGGCCGAATTAGGGCTATTTGGGTAAGTTTCACAATTGTGAAGGACCGACTTCAGCCCGACAAATTGGTGCAATATAAAAATCGGCCGCTGGGCCTTTTTACTGACCTCACTCTTTAAGTATCTTCAACCCTAGTTCTCTCTCTCTGGGGTTGAAAATCAATCCGACATGGTGGGTTTCAGAAATAATACCAAACGCTATTGTTTTTTGTTCGGAGGATTTTGGATTTTTTGCTGGATTGTAATGACAATTGTAACAATAATCTTAACAGCCGCAAGGAGAACACATAGAGCAGCACAGGAAGAGATATGGCCGCCGCCTCGATCACGACGAGCGCAAACGCAAGAAGGAGGCGCGTGAAGTTCACAAGCGCTCTCAGATTGCCCAAAAGGTCCAACTTTATATTTTATTCTTTTCAATTTACATATTTTTTTCAAGTCTTTTTTTTTTTTTTTTGGGAAATATGAAAATCTTAAACCAGTTTGGTGAATTCGAAATGAACAGGCTTTGGGTATTAAGGGCAAGATATTCGCTAAGAAGCGTTATGCCGAGAAAGCCTTAATGAAGAAAACGTAAGTTTTTTTCCAGTTCTACTTCGTTTCTTATTACTTTTTATTTTACAGCCATTTGTGGTTTATTTGCTGTTTTATTGACCTACGACAATATAAACGAGTTAGATTTAAAAGGTTCAGCCATGCTAATTTTCCTGGTTTGTTGAACTATTGTTTGTATTTATTTAGCAATCGGAGGACTGTTATCAGTATGGTTGTATCATTACCATTTGAACGGCCATTTCATATCTAGTGAAGAAATAATTGCCGTGTTATTTTGTCCTTGTGTATATAGCCTGCATACCCTCTGTTTCTGTCTTACCTGAATTCATTTCTTGAGTTGGTTGTGCTTATCAAATGCATCAATGATCAACAGAATAAAAATGTTCGAAGAGTCTTCAACTCGGCGCAAAGTTGATGATAACATTCATGAAGGAGCTGTCCCTTCGTATCTTCTTGATCGTGACACGACGACAAGAGCAAAGGTGATTTGTTTTGATTGCTTTATGCCTCACATTTTTCTAGGTGGAGGTTAACTGTGGGGCAAAATTTGCTTTGTTGTTGTGCTGTTAGAGAACATGATGATTTTCTTTTTGCAGGTTCTTAGCAACACTATAAAGCAAAAGAGAAAAGAGAAGGCAGGAAAATGGGAAGTTCCTCTACCTAAGGTAGGATGATACTTTCTGCTTTTCCATTGCCGGCTACTCTGTTTTTGCAGTTGTCCAACATTGATTCTTCTGGAACTTGTTGAGTACGAGAAATCCCATTGCGTTGTAATTATGTTCTCTTTACTATAGTTTTAAATATCTCACTGCAGTAAACGAGCCCGAGACATCAATGCTTAGATAAGGAGATGGATGAATAGGCATTCCTAATAAGATTGCAATTAATCAGCTTCTGATTCCTAAACATAATTGATTCTTGAGTAGAGAATATAGCTATTTGTCCTTGGAAATATCTTGCAAACTGTAACGTCTGTTTTGAGCTTATTTTATTCCTATTTTCCATTCTCGGGATTTGGGGATATGACCAAGAGATTGATTGACCTGATTTCGAGGCAGTTGCAATTTCTATTTTCTAGAGTCCTTATTATCTGGAAGGTTTAATAACTGGAAGGGTTTTTGGTTTTTCAGGTCAGACCAGTAGCTGAGGATGAGATGTTTAGAGTGATCAGATCTGGGAAACGGAAGAGTAAGTGTGACCTCAAGCACTCCCTCCAATCCCACCCCCAAAAACTTCTTCCCTTATTATTATTATTATTTTTTTTTTTTTTCCAGCAAGCGAAGTTATCTGTTTTGGAATTTTACCCAGGTTATAAGAAAGTTCATTACTTTCATGTAAATCTTTTTATCTTAGCCAAATATGTTATTATCTTCTTTTGCTATTTATAGTCTTGGTTTGCTCATGTGAATTTGAATTCCTGCTACTATATACTTCTCTTTCCTCTCAAGTTTCCAACATGTCACCAAACTTAGTTTCCCAATGGTTTGATCCTTGCAGCTAAGCAGTGGAAAAGGATGATTACAAAAGCCACTTTTGTAGGACCAAGTTTTACCAGAAAACCTCCCATGTATGAGCGTTTCATCCGCCCAACTGGGTTGCGATTTACCAAAGCGCACGTGACTCACCCTGAACTTAAATGTACATTCAGTTTAGAAATTATTGGTGTAAAGAAAAACCCTAATGGTCCTATGTACACTTCTCTTGGTGTGATAACAAGGGGAACCATAATTGAGGTACTTTTGCTTACAAAATGTCTTTGATTCCAGCTTTCACTTTTTGCTTATTCACCAATTTTCTCTGTTTTGGTGACAATTCAGGTGAATGTTAGTGAACTTGGTCTTGTTACCCCTGCTGGAAAAGTTGTATGGGGTAAGATGAACTTCTCTTCTTTTCTTTTTGGTGATGTTTAAGAAAATAGTAGTTTCAAGATTGACCTCTTCCGATCTCTCTGTCAGTTGTTTCTCATTCACACATGTTTTGTAAATGCAGGGAAATACGCTCAGGTTACAAATAACCCTGAAAATGATGGCTGTATCAATGCTGTCCTCCTCATCTAGGAGGGGGAACTGGACAGCCATCTGTCAACTCATTTGCACTGGTGACTGACCTCTTGGACTGGGGTTTTTCTCTTGGACACGAAGGATTATTCTGAAATACATCATAGTTAGTTTAATGCCAAGCAACTACTTTTAGGTATCTGGTTTATTTGTCATATTTAATGTAAGAGAATTTTAAGCCTTTCAGTTTTGGCTTTGGACCAATTTTCCCTCACAGACATGCATTTTGTACAATATGGAAGGTGACTGTATCTTTGTTCATGTGTTTCTTTTCTGTGGCTTGCGATGTAGCCATTATGAAAAAGATATGCGTAAGAAGCATGTTATAGGCCCTGAACCCAATTGTAGTCTGGGGTAGAGCTTTGATTTCAGAATTTAAAGTGTTTAGCCGAGAGGTTTGTTGCATTCCTTGTCCACAAGTCATCGTGAAATCAGACTATGTATCGTTATTTCGTGCAACTTTTGTGGAGATTGATGGAGGTGGATCTGTAATTTTTGAATTGATTAGTAGAGCCAAGAATGCAACTTGCAAACGCAGATTCTAGTGCCCATTAATAAAAACTGTTACATGCTTGAGTCGTTTATCTATGTTGTGGGGTCTTTTGATGGCATGATGGGGTTTTATACTGGTTATACCATATACTTGCCTATTGAGAGCTTGTTCGATCTCTTTTATTTTCTCAATTTATAAATTTACGTACAATTGATTTGACAATTGTTTAATTATAATTAAATATTTCACACATTTTCACATTTTTAATATATATTTTACTTCCTTTCTCATTATAATTTTTTTAAATAGATAGGATCAAACAAGCTCTGAGTCTCTCACCATAAGTTGGAGAGCGGTTTCTTTCTGCTAATAACATTTGCAGAGACGTAATGGGTTTGATACTGACGATGACAGACGACAACTCGCAATTTGCGAGTTGTGGGCGCTTGACTCCCCTCACCCCGCCCCGCCCCCCGGGCCACCAATAAAATAATTGTTACTATTTTATCACAAATAAGAATCAAACAATTGTCAGTCAACTTTATGAAATGGTCAGTGGAACTCTCTTGTCCTGGAGTTCTCGTTTTTTTTTTTTCAGTCAAAACACAGGACAATTCTGATAAAAATCTCTCACCATTGTCCTGCTACTGATTCAACGATCGGGACTGGAAATTGGTAGGGAGGAATAACTGAATAATTTTCTGGCCCCAAGCAGCAGTCAAACGCTGAGGTTTTTGCAATAAACATACTTAAATTTTCCATTGACTTTTACTGCTTGACAATCCGCTTCAAGGAATTTCTAGCCGAGAAGCAATGCATTCCAGAGCTCAACTAGAGCATTCCCGATCTTTCTGACTGCATGGCCCGTTACAGCCAACTCTATCCGTTGTTGTTCATCATAAGCTTTTACATTGTACCATCAATAAGTGAAAATGCAACTGCTGTAGAGGTTGATGTTGGAGTCATTCTTGATTTGAACACTAATGTTGGAAAGATAAGCCGGACTAGCATGTCAATGGCAATTAGATCGGAAGATTTCTATGCCACCAACAATTACAACACAAGAATCGTCGCTCATCTGAGGGACTCCAAGAGTGATGAAGTTGAAGCAGCATCTGCAGGCAAGTCTGGTGTGATCTATTCCTTTAATTTTCTTGCCTTCGTTTTTCAGAACACTGATTAACATTCCTATCTTATCCTATGTTTTTATAATAATTGTCTGCTGCAGCTATAGACCTGCTGAAAAATGTCCAAGCACAAGCAATTCTCGGACCTCAGCGATCAACTCAAGCAGATTTTGTAATTGATATTGGAAACAAAGCTAAGGTTCCAATAATTTCTCCATCAGCAAGTCCTTCTCTGTCGCCCAAAGAATCCCACTACTTCATCAGATCAGGGCAGTCTGCATCCTTCCAGACCAAAGCCATTGCTGCAATTGTTAAGGCATTTGGTTGGAGGCAAGTAGTATTTATATACGAGGATAACAATTATGGTAATGGAATACTGCCTTTCTTGACTGACGCCATGCTAGAAATCAATGTTATTGTCCCCTGCCAAAGTATTATATCTCCTTCAGCTACAGATGATCAAATAGATAAACAACTCTACAAGTTAATGAATATGCCGACTCGGGTTTTTGTTGTGCATATGTTACCAGCTCTTGCTTCTCGTTTTTTCCTAAGGGCAAAAGAAGCAAGAATGATGACCGAGGGATATGTGTGGCTCGTTGCTGATGTACTAACAAGTCTCTTGGATTCTGTGGATTCATCAGTAATAGATGCAATGCAAGGTGTGATAGGGTTGAAGGCTCATGTCCCTAAATCTAAGGAACTCGAGAACTTCACTAGAAGATGGAGAAAGAGATTCCGGGATGAGAATCCAGACCATGGTAATATCGAACTCAATGTTATGGGCTGTGGGCATATGATACCGTAACTGCATTGGCTACAGCTTTGGACAAAGTCAATGCTGATGTAGCACGGTTTAAGAAGCCAGTGGCTAGAGATAACTCGACAGACCTGGATGCAATTGGAACTTCAAATATGGGACCTTCACTTGTACAAGTGCTCAAGAATATTAGCTTAAAAGGTGTAAGTGGCAATTTCCATATAGTTGATGGACAACTAAAACCATCTGCATATGAGATTGTTAATGTAATTGGTAAAGGAGATAGGAGGATTGGATACTGGACCCAACAACATGGCATCTCTAACAGACAGAAACCTCAGGGTAAAGTTGGGAATTCAACTCACAGTAATAACCTTAAACCCATAATATGGCCAGGGGAAACTGTAGTTGTACCGAGAGGCTGGGAGATGCCGACTGGTGGCAACAAGTTGAGGATTGCAGTTCCTGTCAAAATGGGATTCAGTGAATTTATTAAAGTGGAAAGAGATCCTGAAACAAATCAGGTTAAAGTAACTGGATTCTGCATAGATGTTTTTGAAGAAGTGGTGGCCTCGTTGGAATATCCTGTCTCTTATAAATTTATTCCTTTCGGGACCCCGGATGGTCAGAGTGCGGGAACTTATGATGAACTTGTTGAACAGATATGTCTTGAGGAAATGCACAAGCTAATATTCATATGCCTTGGCACCTTTTTTCAGCCAATGCCTTGTCATCTTGTTTGATGAACATTTTATTATTATTCATGTTATTTATATCTCCTGCCTGCCAATTAATGACAGAAATTTGATGCGGTTGTTGGAGACGTGACCATTATAGCTAACAGATCCAGGTTCGTTGATTTTACCTTACCTTTTACAGAGTCTGGTGTGTCAACAGTTGTACCCTTCAGGGACGACAACAGGAAGAATGCCTGGATTTTCATGAAACCTCTTACTATAGAACTGTGGTTAACAATTGGAGCGTTTTTCATATTCACTGGATTCGTGGTTTGGGTTCTTGAGCATCGCGTGAACAAAGAATTCAGAGGCTCGCCTGCCCATCAAGTTGGAATGATATTCTGGTTTTCCTTCTCTACACTTGTCTTTGCTCACAGTAAGTCCTTTATCCATCAATGAACAATGTTATGTACATGGATAATCTTAAATCAATCTCAGGAGAAACTAAATAAACCCTCAAATTTTGGCAGAGGAGAAGATTGTGAGCAACTTATCAAGATTCGTGGTAATTGTATGGGTTTTCGTGGTTCTGGTACTGACATCAAGTTACACGGCCAACTTAACATCCATGTTAACGGTAGAGCAGCTACAGCCTAGTATAACTGATATCTACGATCTGATTAAAAATGGAGAATACATTGGCTATCAAACGAGTTCCTTTATTCCTGGACTCTTGAAGGACATGGGGATGGGGAAGGGCATGAACTTTGATAGCACCAAGTTTAGAAATTATAGCACATTGGAGGAATACAATGATTCCCTTTTAAGAGGCAGCAGAAATAGTGGAGTTGCTGCAATTGTTGATGAAATCCCTTATCTTAGGCTCTTCCTTGCCAAGTATTGTGGCAAGTACACCATGATTGGTCCAACCTACAAAACTGCTGGTTTCGGATTTGTAAGTCGCAAGTGAATATTCTTATACGCATTTGTCCTCTCTACTTGCAAGGAATTGCTGCATATATGTAGATTTTTATTAGACTATTATATTTATCTCAGTTTTGTCAAATTTCCATATATCTTGTCATTCTCAGGCATTTCCAAAGGGTTCTCCCTTAGTCCCTGATTTTTCAAGAGCAATTCTGACTGTGACAGAGGGAGTAAAGTTGCAGAGAATATCAAGAAAATGGTTTGGTGAAGAAGAAGGTTGTGCCGCTGCAGATGGAACTAAGGTGGGCTCCAATAGTCTCACCCTGGATAGCTTCAAAGGCCTTTTTCTTACTGCTGGTGTGTCATCATCAAGTGCTCTGGCAATATACTTGTTCATCTTCTTTTACGAAAACAGAAATGTCTTGTTAGCTTCCGAGACTTGCATCGCACAAAAGCTTTCTGCATTGGCAAAAATCTTTGATAGAGAAAATAATAAACTATCCACCGCACCAAAAGAAGTTGCATTTGCTGCAGTTTTCCCAGATAATATGCATGTCTTTCCACAAAGTCCAGCAATCAGCATTTCTTCTCATCCTGAAGGACTGTTTTCTCAAGATGAGGAAGGCTTCTCTACAACTGAGCCTGGAACTCCGTTTCATCATCCCATACCGACTTGACATTTTGTAATTTTCCGTTTGATTTATTTATTGTTGCCAACCAATACAAGAAATTAATGTTAGCAACTCATTTCCATGAACCTTATTAAGAAAGGAGAAAAATAACATTGTAACTCCAATCACCATAATTTGAACCTGTTCCTCTTTCCTTTCTTTGATCATCAATGTAATTATGGCGAGTTACAAACTTAGAAAATGTTTATTTGCGCTTAGAATTATTTACCTGACTTTTCATATTTCGTTTTTACAGTGACTTATCAATGATTTTTTTTTTTTTTTTGGTGTTCCCTTTCTGGTACGCGTGCAGGGGAGGGGGGATTGAATTTTTTTTTTTTTTTTTTTTTTTTTTTTAAGATTGATTTTTCTCCCTGGTTTTAAAGCGTGTCTCGAGTAAATAATAAAGTATCAAAACTTGATCGAAGGGATGGAGAGAAAGATAACCCGGCCCATAAGAACTTCTAAATTAAGCCCAACAGGCTCATCTATTGACCGGCCCATTTTCGAACCCGTATCCGAATTTCTTGCAATATACACACACATGCGAGTGAAATCGGAGGCGCAGACTCAGATTAGAGGAGAGAGAAGCGATGGCGTCGAATGCAGCGGTACCCTTTTGGAGGGCGGCAGGTATGACTTACATAACGTACTCCAACCTGTGTGCAAATCTGGTGAGACAGTGCCTCAAGGAACCCTACCGCTCTGAAGCCTTGGCTCGGGAGAAGGTTCATTTTTCCGTCTCAAAATGGGTCGACGGCAAACCCCAGAAACCCAGTAATCCATTTTTCCTATCCAGATTATCTTTCTTTTAATTATATGTTATATTATTTTGTTATGTTCATGTTCTTGTGCTTCAGATCTTTTGGATAATGTTATAATTTTTATTTTTATTATTTGGTCTTTGTTGCGTGATGAGACATGTTTTCCTAAATTGGGTTATTTTTGTGATTATGTGGATCGATATCGTTGATGAGATATGAATAATGCTTTTATATCACCATCATCACCATCTCATGTGGATTTCTGTCTGGTCTAGATGGCCTAATCGTGGTAGATGTAAAGTGAACTAAATATCTAGCAATTTTGGTATCACTTGAAATGCACAAAATTTGGACGGTGTTTCTGGGATAGGATGATAGTTATTTTGTTAGTGGGCTTTCTAAGACTGACATTGCCTGTCCAAATAGCTCTTTTGATCTCTTGGAATATGTTAAGGCTTCTAGTTATTTTTCCTTGTTTTCTTCCTGAGCTGCATATTATATGTTACCTATCATTCTTAGGAGAGCAATAGAAATAGATTGAGAATGGAAGACAGGCTCTGTGAATGCTCAATCTACAGAGGTGCAATTTCAATAAGATCTGTCAGGATTGATTGGCTTTGACTCTCTGCAGGTTTTCATTATAATGGAGCACGTGATAATTTCCCTCAACTCTTGTAAACCCAAGATTGCCCCCAAAATGAAACTTCTCATATAGTTAAAAATTAACATAATTCAATGAATATATGGGGTAATTAATATTAGGTTGATTGTGGTCTAAGGAAAAGCATACAATGTAATTAGGCTTAAATGCCTGTGTTTAAGATTATAAATAAATACAATTATAACTTCGAATGTTTCTGGCTAGACTGGAAAAGATAATTGTAACCATAATAATTAGTGGCATAAAAGGATTTTTATTTCTTGGTAATTGAATTTGATTCTTGGCATTATTGTTGTGGTGCTGTCGATGTCATTGTTTATTCCTTAACAAGTGATCATTGATAAATTATCCCATGTAGTTAGAGCTTTTATTGAGTTGGATAGGAGGTTATATTTAGTCATGCTTGTGGTTGTCCCCGACTTTTCTTTTCTCCAAGGAAAAGCGAGCAGTTTATTGATATCTGGAGTGTGGAGTTGAATTGAGATTCTTGGTATTAAATGGCTATTTTATTGAATAAGTTACAAATTCTTCCTTGAGACTTCCACAGCTAAAGTCGTGTTCATTATTAGTATTGCTTTTGAATGAGGGTGATGTTTGGGATAATCCAAGAACATATTGAGAATATTTAATATTATAATAATTTGAGTAATTTGTTGTTAAAATGTGTGAATTAAGTGGGTGATATCTGTGAATCCAAAGAACTGTGTGGATGAAAATATGTTTGACAAGCTTAAATTATACTTATATGCTCAAGTCATTTGTAATGTCCTGCTGCACTTTTGTTTAATGTTTGGCAAGCATTATTGGACAAGAAGATTATAGCTTCGTTCCCACCCCGCTGATCCAAACAGGGGCAGTATACAATCATGTATTTGTTCTAAGTTTGGAATTCTGAGTGTTTGTTGTATGAATTGCCTATTTGACATTGACATGGAGAAGTCGTCTGTGCTTTCTTCTAACCATATTGGAATTCTGAGTGTTTATTGTATGAATTGCCCACTTGACATTTACCTGGAGAAGTCATCTGTGCTTTCTTCTAACCATTTGTCATTGGTTTGTTTTCAGCCACTCGATCAGATACTGGGGAAGAATGATGATTGGAATTAAAGTTCTGGTGCATCGTGAAGTTTATTCCTGCTGAAAATGTTCTAAATACATCTTCCCCCTAACATCAAACTGTTGGAGTTTTGAACTATCTCACGTGTAATAATGTAATCTGTGCGTGACCTAGTTGGTGTTTCTTCTTGATAGAGTAATGAATTTTCCTTGTTGTTTGCTTCTTTGCTACTGAATAATTCACTAAGCTCATCGTGATTAAACACCCTTTTCATAGTCCAAGAAGAAGGCTTGCATTTTACAATTTTGTTTCAATTCCTATTGGCAAAAATTTCAATCCGTGTTCATTTATGGTCTGGGTCAGTATCACTATGATATGAAGTAGAGCATCAGCGGTCCAACTCCATGTCTTCTAATAAGATTGTTACTTTGAACATCTCTCTATGACTCAGTCAGCGGTCCAACTTTGGTAAATTCTAAAGTGTCTATTGGACACTATTTTATATAGTCCAATATATTATGTGACAAGTGTCCATTGAATTTATTAGAAGATGATGACCTCATTCTCTTCTAGTGTGTCAAATGAACACTTATCATATGATATATTAGACTCTACAAACAGACACTATAGAAAAACTAGTTCAACTTCATACGTCTTCTAATAAGATTATTATTTTGAAATTGTGCAAGAATCCTGCTTCTCTTTCTGTCTCTATTCTTCAAATTTTCTAGGAGAGGCGTACTCTCCCACTTGGCCCCCTTGACTGAGGGGAATCAGGCGGGCTACGCTCTGAAATTGTGCAAGAATCATGTGCGCATCTCTCAGGCGCCAGGCTCAGAGTTACCTCCTCTTCCCCTGCCAGCTGCTTCATGTGCAATTATCCCAACACTACTCTTCCCTCTTTGTAATTTATCGTAGCATCCAGACACCAATTTCATCAACCGAGCCTGTATACGCCATTTTTTTTTCGGGGCAAGGGGGGGTCTCTGTATATTCAATTTATGAAACATTAGATTAGTATCAAAATTAGCTTAACCATAGCTCAAGGACCACACCGTGCTGGCCATTATTTTGAAGAAGGGCGAGGTAGATTCTAGTTTCATTATTGATATTAGTAAATATTTCCAGAAATCGTCCTGTGTTGGTCTGCGTTTGAGATGAGACCTTCCTTAAACTGGGATGCTGTTCCAAAGCAAGAAAAGTACGAGGGCATGTTTCTAAGCAGAGTGAAGCAATGGTCACGGATTTCTGTATCGAATGACACACTGCATGAGAATGATTGGAGGAGCTTCCTCGATCATAGTCAACATTTTGCATCTTCTTGACCTTTCTTTTTTGCCTTCTTAATTCATTTGACTGGTCTACGGTCGTGTTACCAAGCTGTGACAAAATTTACATGTATTCTTTTTTTCCGCAGCATACAAATTCTGGATGTGATTTATAAATCGACCTTTCGACAGAGCCATTTTTCTTATTAATTGTTAAAAGTCTCATTAGTTGCATCAAATATTCATTTTTAATTTTTCGACTAATTTGTTTCGGTTGGCATCAAAGTTGACCGTTTGATTGGGCTATCTGCTGACCGTAGCTTCATTTTCAGCTAATCTCGGAGAAATTTAATTCCTTGCAGTTTCCTAGAAATTACTGGCAGGTGATGACTAAGATACACATACCCCTATACTTTTCAGAATAGAAGTTGTCTCTAGTTTTTTGAAATGCAAGTATACTTAGTTATACTGAGAGAACTCAATTCAATAATAAAATGCTATCGATACCTGTTGCGGTCTTGATTAAGAAATATATTAATGATAGAGTAGACTTTTACCTGTTCAAAACCCTGCTCATGGATTGACTATATTTTGGATTTATATAAATCAGACTGAGTTTGAAGTTGCTGGTGCAACAGTGCATTTATTAGCTTCTCTTGAGAGGTTTCTTGGGTTTTCTATTTTTCAGAAAATATAAATCAACAAGTACTCTACTCAAACAACAATGGAGAATACTATAATTAGAATTTTCTGCTATTCTTTGAGCTTCAACTTTTTGGGCCTAAAGATTCATTCCTCCATCTCAATGTTTTTAAGTGTACTTCTTTTCTGTGATGCACAAATGAGCTTATCCAACAGCACATTTCAATTGGGTGTGCTTCTTGATTCTGATTCACTTGTTGGGCGTATTGGACTGAGCTGCCTTAGAATGGCTCATTCCGATTTTTATTCCATTCACAACGGCTACACCACAAAGCTTGTTCTCCATTTCAGGGATTCAAAGGGAAAAGTAATTGATGCTGCTGCTTCTGGTATCTTACTCCATCCTTTTGTAGTCCCAGTGGCATATGATCATTATTTTTACTGAACAATAAAGTGGCAGCTTATCTTCTTATCTGAATAATATCTCTTCTTTCTAAATGGATGCAGCTCTGAGTTTGCTGAGGGATGTAGAGGTGGATGCAATAATTGGCCCTCAAAAATCTGCACAGGCCAACTTTGTAATTGGTCTTGGAGACAGAGCTCATGTTCCAATCATTTCTTTTTCTGCAACAAGTCCTTCTCTTCATCCTCAGACACCCTTCTTTGTTCAAACAGCTCTACGTGGTGATGCTCAAGTTGGGGGCCATTGCTGCTCTAGTCAGAAACTTTGGTTGGAGCCAGGTTGTCATCATATATGAAGAGTCAGATTATGGTAATGGTATCATTCCTTATCTGTCTAATGCGTTTCAAGATGTCAATGCTCGAGTTTCATATAGAAGCATTATACCACTATCTGCAACAGATGAATTTCTTCTCCAAGAGTTGTATAAGATGAAAACCTTGCAGACAAGGGTATTTGTGGTGCACATGTCAAGTTCCATTGCTTCTAGACTCATTCTAAAAGTCAAGGAAGCAGGAATGATGACAGAAGGCTATGCATGGATTATAACCAGTGGACTGATGGATCTCCTCTATTCAATGGACACCCGTGTTCTGGATGCCATGCAAGGTGTCCTGGGCGTAAAACCAGTGATTCCAAGGTCCAACAAACTCAAGTCTTTTGCTAATAGGTGGAAGAAAAAGTTTCTCAAGGATAATCCTAGCATTCCACGAGCAGAACTAAGCCTTTACGGTCTACGGGGTTATGACACTCTGTGGGCATTGGCTATGGCAGCAGAGAGAGTTAAATTCAGGGAGCCAAATTCTTTACCAAATACAAGTGCCATCAATTCTACGAACCTATTTACTCCTGCGATGTCATAAACAGGTCCTAAACTACTCGAAGAATTGTCTGATGTTACTTTTCAAGGACTTAGTGGGAAATTCCGACTAGTTAATAAACAAGTAGAGCCATCATCATTTGAAATACTTAACATAGTTGAAAGACGTGAGATGGAGGTTGGAATTTGGACACCTTCCGGAGGAATTACAAACAAAGGCGACATTAACAAAAGAAATTCTTCAAAGAAAATTTTGAAGGGCATAATATGGCCAGGAGAATCAACAGTGGTACCCAGGGGATGGGAGGTTCCAGTTAGCGGTAAAAAGCTAAGAATGGGAGTCCCAGCTGAAAGTGGATTTACAGAATATTTGAAAGTGATAAGGGATCCTCAAACTAATGCTTCCGAAGTTGTTGGATACTACATAGACATATTTAGTTCTGTGATAGCAGAACTCCCATACGCTGTACCGTACGTGTTTGTTCCTTTTGAGAAACCTGACGGTTCAAGTGACGGGAGCTATGATGATCTTGCTTATCAAGTTTTTCTGCAGGTAATAATATTAGGGAGAGTTGCATAATTGTACTCGTACCTTTTTGAGGTTTTTTTTGTGTCTATTCTCTTACCATGCCTCCCGTTATTCTCAAATTCTTGTGGTTGATGATGTCAGAACTATGATGCTGCTGTGGGGGACATAGCAATTACTGCCAACCGATCAAAATATGTGGACTTGACTCTACCATTCACGGAAGGAGGAGTAACTATTACAGTGCCAATCACTTATGATGATGCCAATGATAATTGGATTTTCTTGAAGCCTCTTACCAAAGAATTGTGGTTAACAGCAATTGCATTATGTCTATTGACTGGTGTGGCGCTCTGGATTCTTGAGCATAGGTTTAACAATGCGTTCCGAGGTCCCCCTTCACAACATGCTGGCATGATCTTCTATTTTCCCTTCATGTCGTTAGTATTCGCACAGAGTGAGTATGCTATTCAATTTTTAATTCTGAAAACGATATTATTCCAAGGATTATGCTACATTCCCATCCCATTTCACACCTCACATGACACCTTGGATATAAGATTAAATTTATGCCTTTGATAGAAATAAAACCTTGAAAATACAAGTGCAAGGGTATAAAAGGAAGTTTAGGAGAGAGTTTTAGAAGTGTGAAGGGGGAAAAAAGGTGTGAATGTAGCATAACTCTTATTTGAATGCCTATGTATGCCATGTGTAGCCTTTTGCTGAACCACCTTATCTGAAAACTTAATTGAGAGAGAGATGACATACATTCAGATTGTCTTTATAAGCATGCCCCATTATGTACATGCCATACAAATATCATTATCAAAGGCTTGCTTGTGGACAGTTTTTATCACTGGGCCATGATGATTCAAATTAATTAATGTTTCCAGCAGCTTTTACTGACGAAGCTTGGTTTGGTTTATAGGAGAAAGAATAATGAACAATTTAGCTCGGTTGGTGGTGGTCATCTGGATGTTTGTTGTGCTGATATTGAACTCAACTTACACTGCAAGCTTGTGAGCAAAATTGACCATGCAAAGGCTGCAACCGCCTATCAAAGACATGAAGGAGCTCATAAAGAATGGAGACTATGTTGGATGTCGAAAAGGCTTTTTTGTTATTAATCACTTAAAAGGATGATGTTGGGTTCAAAGAGTCCAAGATCAGGCCTTGCGACCATCCATAGGATTGTGATGAAGCCTTAACTAAAGGAAGCAACAAGGGTGGTATATCAGCCCTTTTTGCTGTAGCACTTTACGCCAATCCTTTTTCATCAAAGTACTGTGACAAGTACACCACAGTGGGCACCTCATATCGGACAGAAGGTTATGCATATGCAAGTTTTCTTGATGGTCAACTCTGAGATGAGATGGTAGTTGTCTTGTCTTGTCTGATATGATAAAAACCACCCCACAAGTAAATTATTTTGTTTAATAACTCAACAGGTTTTCCCAAAGGGGTCGGCCTTAGCTGCCGACGTTTCCCGTGCTATACTTGTGTTGACAGAAAATGGGAGGATCGACAGTGGTTCAATCATCCAGCAACATGTAAAGCTGGTCCCAATGGCAGCATGACATCACCAAGCATCTCGTTCAAAAGTTTCCGAACTCTCTTTGGCATCACGGCGGGAATAACTGCAGCATGTAATGTATTGTGGTTTTCCTGATGAAATATTTGTACGGAAACAGAGATTTAGATCGGAAGAGCGTCGTGTGGGAAAGAGTGTAGGCAATGGTGTAGATCTCGGTGCAGTTTGTCGGCATTTTGATCAAAGGGACCCCAAGTTTTGTGGCTCAAAAGAAGATGCATCCCCAGCTTCCTCGGCAAATTTTGGGCCGTGCACAGTAGTGCCAGTCCCACTTGAACAAATGAATGGTAGCATTAGCCAAAACGCCCAACACACAGCAGGCCCGACAATTGTATAATATACTACTTCATTAACTTTTTGTTAATGTATCTTGTTTATCTGTTCACAACTTTCCACCTTAACAATAAAGGTCAGTTAATAGTATTTGTGTGTTCTGCATTCTTTGTATCTTAAAAAGTGTGATCAATGAACACAAAGGTGTTCCCAAATTAATAATGGGGCAATTATATTACCTTCACGGATTTTTATTTTCACACCACATTATAAACGTGCCGCGGTTAAAAACACTTTTAATTAGTACACTAATATCTATTTATACATATGTCTATGAAATTAATTATCTATAATCAATCTATAAAATCATATTAAAGATTTATATTCCTAAATATATTACATTTAACACAATGTAATTGTTTTCTTTTACATTGTTCTTAAGTCAAAATATATACAAATTAGATCTTAAATCAAAGCTCTCAACATGAACATTAATTTGAACTAATTTTCAAGTGCAACTACCAACGCAAGTTTGTATATTGAGTTAAAAAGAAAATCTTTCAGACTTAATTTAATAGAATCTTAAATCATCTGTTCTAAATTATATTTAATTAATTAATTTAATTTAATTAATTTTTTTTTTGATTGAAATTGAATAAAAAAATATTCCAACCTTTCTTTTTTGGAAGCATAATATTCTAACTTTTCAAATAACTCAAATATAAATGTATAGATTTTTCAAAACTTCTAATTTAGAATAATTCGGTCTTAGAAAATTGAAATTAGATTTTAAGTTAACACTTTTCATTTGTTATTATATTTTTTATGTTAATTCAGTCACGTGTTATTCAGTAACATTGTAAATCTATTTATACTTTATAGAAAGCAATATATATTAAAATAAAAAGAAAAATGTTAAAATCATTATTCATGAAAAAAATCTAAGTTAGGTACTAAAGTAAAACTATAAAGAAAATAAATCTTTAAAATCTAAAGTTGTCGAGTTGTATTATAAATCAAAATTATGGCGAGTGATTACTAAAAAAGGAGAATTGAAAAGAATAATAATTATTAAAAAGAATTCAAATTAAGATAATTATGATTGTGGTGGAAGGAAAAAAAGGATTAAATTTAACAATGACTATTAATGTAATTTTAGCTATGGATATTTAAGTAAATAAAGAAAATAGTTTAAAATGTGGTATTGAAATAAATTTGTGTGTTGAGAATATAATTCCCCTTAATAATGCTATTCCCTTTGTAAAATATAGTCTACTATTTTCTTTATGTCACAAATTGAATAATTATAGTCTATTTTTTTAGTTAATTTCTTAATTTTTTTATCGTATACTTATATTTAATATGTACTGTTTTTGATAAACAAGAAGAATTAAAGTGGAATAATAAATTTTGAATTCAACTTATTAAATAAAGATAAATTAGAAAAATGCAAACTAAAATATATGTTTGAGATGGAGAGAGTATTGTAACTCACATATAAGTTCAAAGATTTCAAAAATGGGGGGTCAACAATCCACGTGTGAGTTCTTCATTTGCTCTTAATAAAGTACTCTTTGAGAGAAAAAAAATTTCTAGTACTCCAAGAGAGTACTGAATACTTAGTGCTTATGACCAATTAAAAACTCATGTGTAAAGGATTTAAATTAAATAACAATTTGAGGCCTTCAAAGTTAAGATGCATGTCACGAGTTCGAATATTACAGAGCTAAATGTCACATTTGACAAAAGCTGAGGACTCCATCTGAAATTAACCCTTATCGTTTTAGCCCATCTCTGCTTCTTTTAACGAAAAGCCCAAATTCGGCGAATTGAAATTGGAGTATCCTTTGAAGCTGAACACCGTTTATTCAAGGATAGCATTGTCTCTGCTGCTCATCCTCCAATTCATTCCCACCGAACTCGATTATTCCTTCCGAATCCATAATTGGTATGTATATGCACATACATATATACACGCTGTTTTCCTTAGTGTGTTTGCAAGAAATTTGTGCTAGTTAATGGCACGCAGTAGAATTATCTGGTAATAACATATATAGAGAGAGTGTGTGTGCGCGTGTTTTTAAATGTGTTAGAAGGTTGAATACTCCGGAAGCTCTGTGTGGCTTGTAATTCGTGCGTTCTAAGTTGCATTCTGCAAACTGAATTCTTTTAGTGGCCCAGGAGAACTACTACTTTTCAGTTCTTCATCAACTTGTTGATGAATGACGGATTTTACTTCCTACTTATTTCTAACTTTAATGAGCTTGTGTTGACTTCACTGGAGAAGCCTGTACTGACAGTTTAGCAGAGAACCTAAAGATTTTTGGGAAGCACAGCTACATTAGTAATTTTTTATGAATGCAATACCGCCTTTACTTCAAAGTAATGTAGGACGAACCTTTTTCCCCTTTGATAGTAAAGACCGTGTTATAAAGTGAATATAGAAGTGAGTCGTGGAACCTTGTTTTCTTCATTTCTTTTATTTTCTTTCTTTCCAGAAAGCTTTCAGATGCAGTTACTGATGGTTAATGTCCACTGGGACATTTTGATGTCTTGAGCAACCATCTGTTATGGGCAAATTATATTTTTGAGGTATATCAGTTTGGATCAGTATTTGGCCCAGTATATGGAGATTGTTGTTCTCTTCTCTGCTGCTGAACCTGTTAGTCTGCTGAACTTAGAGAAGGTAATGTCCATGAATTGTTAACAAATTATCGAGGCTATGCACTAACCCGTCTAATGCAGTTTGATGCTTGAAAAAGCTATTGTTTAACTTAAGAGCGTGTTTGTCCTCTGCTTTTGGGACAATTGTTTCTCATTATTTAACAGGAAAGTGAAAAGGACGGCAAACATCTTGCCACTTGTACACAAACATGGAAATAAATTTTGTATGGTAATTTATTTATTTCAACCAATTGGTCATCGTCATGTCAATAACTCTGTATTTGCAGACACACCATGGGTGAATTCGGGTGTAATTTCTTTGTAAAGGAAGATATGCGGACATCATCTGATGTCTTGTGGAGACCTAAAATGGAATTTTTTATCTCATCACAATCCCCGAGTAAAAGAAATTTAAAAACTATATTGAAGGACTCCTGCACTAGATCTCATGCGAGAGGAAGACCTGCTGCTGAAAGTTCTCTGTCTTGGATGGGGAAAAGTTCTTTGAAGCTTTCCAGTTCTGCTTCACTTAGAGGTAGCCTTTGTCTGATGACATTCTTAGCAACACAATTTTCCCGTTAATATGTTGCTGAACACTCAAATGCTTCCAGTGGTTTACAGATGCCAAAAGTGATGCTGCGGTATCAAAGATATTATCAAGTGATTTCCAAAGTACTACTGTCAGAAAGAGATCAGGCTCTGGTGATACTTTTTTAATAAGGGATCAAGTTATTGAGGAGCCTTGGCTATGCCAATCATCCTTAACCTCTAGTAATGTTGCTAAGTTAAAAGATGAAAAGACTTTGAATTTCTGTAGTGGTGATGTTCTAAAAACAAATTTCTCAAATGAATTTGGAGGCAAGAAGGATTTCTGCTCTAATTCTGATCTTAAAGTGAATGGAACAAAAAAGAAGTCCAATCCTCAAGATGCTTTATTTGAGATGTACCATCCTGTTGAGGAGCCTTGGATCTGTGAACCATCAGCTCATATTGCCAGCTCTACTGATAACATGGTCTCTGATATTGTTAAAAAAGTTAAAGATGAGCTAACTCATCCGCCACTTCACAATCAACATCAACATTTAACTGAGAAGCTGCTGCATGAGGAAGAAAGTAATATTATGTCGCAAGAGACTATTTCGACAGTTATACTAATCAATTCTTCCATATGTACCATGCAAAGGATTGCTATTCTGGAAAATAATAAATTAGTCGAGTTATTGTTAGAACCTGTGAAAAACAATGTGCTATGTGATAGCGTATACCTAGGAGTAGTAACAAAGTTAGTTCCCCACATGGGTGGTGCATTTGTAGATATTGGCAGATCAAGGCCATCTTTCATGGATATAAACCTCAACCGGGAACCATTCACATTACCTCCATTTCAGAGTCATGCAAAGGAAATAGAACCAAATGACTTTATTTTTGGTAAGATAAAAGATCACATAGGTAATAATGAAATTGAAACCTTTACGGATCAAGGTGAAGAACCAGATGAGATGGAGGATGACCAAAGTGAGGATGAATTCGTTGATGATGAATTTGGAGGTCATGAAGAAGGTGCTGATTTTGATGTGTTGAAAGGTATTAATGAACATGTAAATGGTAGTGTTTGCAGCCATGTATCTACCATGGAGCCTCAGAGATCCCTGGAAAATCTAAATGAAGCTGAGCTGCAAGTGCAGACTGTAAGTGGCCAGCACAATACCAGCAATAAGGTTACAGGCCCAGAAGAAAGCAAGTGGGCCCAAGTTCAGAAAGGCACTAAAATAATTGTACAAGTTATTAAAGAAGGATTGGGTACAAAAGGCCCTACACTGACAGCTTATCCTAAGCTTAGAAGCCGATTCTGGGTATCTAGCGTTTCCTTCCGTTACTGTGCCTCGTGCATCTAGATTCGTTAGTCAGTAGTTTTTTAAACTCTTTCTGTAATCCTGAAAATTGCAGATTTTGAGTGCTCGTTGCAATACGATAGGAATTTCAAAGAAAATCTCTGGTGTTGAACGCACAAGATTAAGGCTTATAGCAAAAGCATTGCAGCCTCCAGGGTTTGGTCTTACTGTAAGGACAGTTGCTTCTGGTCATTCATTAGAGGAATTGCAGAAAGATTTAGAACGATTACTGTCAACATGGAGAAGTATTGTAGAACATGCAAAGTCTGCAACTCTTGCTGCAGATGAAGGCGTAAATGGAGCTGTTCCTGTTATGTTACATAGAGCAATGGGTCAAACACTGTCTGTTGTCCAAGATTATTTTAGCGAGAAGGTACCTTCAGATTACATAAAATCTTTATTCAGGTTATCATCATCATCCATGTATGTGTACTTTTATTTTTTCTTGTTACAGGTAAACAGCATGGTAGTGGATTCTCCAAGAACATATTATGAGGTATGTTAGTTGCCAGCTACGAGAGTTGGAAATTAAAATATCTGTTGACAGGATTGCAACTTTTTGTTCCCTGGTTTCATTGTTGCACCTTGTTTTCATCATCTTTGATATATAGTGAATGGAGGAGTGGGCCGTTCACTTAGCAACTATATCTCAGTAGGTTACCTACATGAGTTGGGAGATTCTGATATTTCTATTTGTAGGGACTTGGCTTGAACTTTCAATGAACAACATGGACTATTCGCTTTTCGACGATATTTCGCACAGGATCTAAGAATGAAATTGTATGGTTGGGTTGACTTTGAAGTCTAAGAACATCAGAGCCAATAACCACTAGCATCAGTTTTAAACTAAATGAGCTTGTCATGGATCATTAGTATTAAGGTTGTAGAATCCCCATATGTATATATGAAAAATGATGTTTAAGGAAACCACAAAAATTAGATTTTTTGAAATATGGAGATTTTGATTCTGCCTACTAAGTTTCTTCACATCCCAGCATCAATAATTAAGAGTTTGGCAGCAGAGCAAGCCATTATTGAAAATTTAGTATTTATTGGACCTATCTGTTTCTCATTGATGAATTCACTATGCTACACATGTAGGTTACCAACTATCTGCAGGAAATAGCTCCCAATCTTTGTGACAGAGTCGAGTTATACAGCAAAAGAAATCCCCTTTTTGATGAATACGGGCTCGAGGAAGAAATAAATAACACCCTGAGTAAAAGGTGA
>CAVNYN010212923.1:0-23108 GCA_963692815.1 Nyctanthes arbor-tristis
CATAAGAAGAAGCACGATAGGCGTTGTGGGAGGTCTCCCGTATGAAGATGAATCTCTCTTGAATGAAGGTCGGGACTGCATCGTTGGAAGAAAAGAAGACTAGGCAAATGGCAAAGATATAGAAATTCAGAAGCTGGGAGATGGTTTTTGTTTCAGTACGGTGCAAATCTTTGAAAAGGGAAGACAGAACGAGAGCCATTACTGTCAAGACAATTTCTCTAGACAAGAAGAGTTCTGGTGTGCGTATGACATTGAGCGTGGTGCGCCAAGACAGAACTGCCACTTCACGGAGCCATGGGTTTGCGAATTTCTGCCTATGGTCTGGCTCATCGAGTACTTCTTCAATCTCAAATTCTTCATAAGAAGCAGCGTAGGAATCTGCTGCTGGGCTGAAAACTACAGGGGCTTTAGCACGTGCTGATGCAGGGCTTGAATATCTGCTGAAAACTTGGCTTCTTGAGCTAGGAGTTTGTCCTGGAGTTCGTGCTGGAGTCCATGTAGGGGGGCGGCGAGGAGTCCCTGCAATGCCATTGTAGACCCAAACCGAAAAATCTTTGTAGAAGTGAGAGGCCAGCCGAGGATTATATACTCCACTAACCGTGCTCCTAGTTGTCTGAGCCGTCTTGCGCCCCAAGGAGTTATCGAAATTCTCATCATCGTCATCATCCCCACCTTCATTGTAACTAAACCGGCCAGAACTTATACTAGGTGTCATATTTCCAGACGAGAATTGGCACTCCGGAGATTGAAGTGCTTCGACCAAGGATTCTTGCTCTGGCGAGGGGTAACTGGTGTTTTAGGCCTTTTAGGTGTCTTTGGAACCGGGGTTCGAGCCACTTGTTCCGGTTTGATGCCATCGTGCTGATACACCACTAGGGGATCGAGCCCAACAGTCGACTCATCGTATTCTTTGATGACATCTAGGAGATACTCTAAACTATTCTCACCATCAGGAACTGGTCTTCCAAATCCATTAAGGTAGCCAGGCAGAGCAGTTGGACTTCCCATGTAAACCAGTCTTCCCCTGCAACCACATTTTAGTTTACTTAGCCGATTTTTCCCATTCAAAATACAATTCAAAGTTGTTCTAGTACCTTGCAAGGACAGTGATATAATCCAGGAGCATTTGGATTCTGAAGGAAGGCTGGTGGATTGTCATCAGAACTATGCTGCCACTACGGGCAATATCCTTAACCCTTTCCACGACACTATAAGCGCTGGTGGAATCAAGACCTGATGTAGGCTCATCGAGAAATAGAAGGGACGGTTTGTGGATTATGTCGATCCCAATTGAAACTCTCCTTCTTTCTCCACCCGAGACTCCTCTCGTTCCATCATTGCCAATATATGTATGTGTTGCACTCTGCATAGCCAAAAAGTACTTGTCAAATTCAGAAAAACCGGAAGATGGGTCTTGTTGGAAGGTGGAAATACCGTTAAGCCGAGCTGATTGATGAGTTCAAAGACTCTTTTCGTCTTTTCATCAGTGGATATATAAGGGGGAAGCCTAACTTGGGCTGCAAACATGAAAGTCTCATAAACTGTCAACATGGGGAAGAGCTGATCATCTTGCATCACATAAGATGAAATCATCTTCATATAGCTAGTTGTCACCTGCAAAATCAACCAATTTTTGCCTATGTTAAAAGAAGTCTATACTCAGTATAGTGTATACTCAATCTGATCAGATCAAACCAACCTTGAAATCAGTATGCTAATCCGATCAATGGAGTTTGGTATCATATATGGAAGGAACAGAGTAACTTACTGGTTTGCCATCGATTTTGACAGAACCTTCAAGACTCCCTTGCGCAATCCGGCCAGCCAAAGCATCAAGAAAAGTCGACTTTCCTGCACCACTAGGCCCCATGATGGCCATAACTTCACCCCTCATAGCCTGCCCCGAAATATCGTTAAGAAGATAAATTTCCTTTTGAATCCGCACACCATCTTTCTTCTGCTTCTTTGTTACACTATAAGACAAGTTGCTGAACTCAAGACCTTGTCCGGGAACATGCTTTCGCGTAGGCTGCCGGATCATGTTCTTGATCCCCTTCCCGGATTTGTCGACGTCCAACAAAGTCTCTAGGCTCCTGCTATCTGTCCGCGAAAATGTAGCCATTTTTCGTTATTTTCTCAAGGCCTAAACTCTTCTTTGTTGGCTTAGCCAACTTATGGGAAGTGGAAATGGGGATTTTGGAACTGTATAAAAGGAAGAGGGTTTGGAATGTATGAATCTGGATTTTTATGGGAGGATTACTCGACGGCAATGCTGTGAAAGAATGTGGTTTTATGCTAACCTGTTTTCATTACTTTGGTTTTGTCATAAGTTACATTGAGGCTGCCGGAAGAATTGTTGGTTTTTGGGCACTTGAGGACAAGGGTTTACTTTGATGTGTACACTCAAATGATTTGCAAGCTTGTGCCTAACATGTTGGCATCGAAGAACGAACAAATTGTCTCTTATATGGTAGTGGAGGGAGTTACGGAGGTGGGCTCTTTTCTTCCTTCCCTTCTTTTTTTTTTTTTTTTTTTAATTATAAAGGAATTGTAAGGAAGGGGAATTAAACTTTAGTCTAGGGTGTGTGAAGCCAACTCAGATGCCATTAGACCGCATGAGTCTTGGTGGAGGTGGGGCTCATATTGATATTTCCTTTATTTTTCCCTTTAAAAAAAGTTCTTTTTATGATTTTCCCTATTTTATTTATCTATTTCGCTTTTTTCTTTTGAAGGACTTGTTTTATTAGAAATCTTCTCTTACTCAAACGGGCGAAGTATAATCTAATCCAGTCCATGTTGCATGCCATACGGATTAAAAAGGGTCCCTTGTGACATGCCACATGAGTTAAAAATGGCCAATTTTAACTTTTTAAATGAAAATTGATTTTTATTTGAAAATGCTACAATATAAGTTGCCCCACTAGAACAAGATAAATGTTTGCCCGTTTATTACTTTGTTAAAATATTAAGCTAAAATATTCAACTCGTCACATTAAGCTAATCTAATATGCTAGATAGAGCACAATTAATTATAACAAACATAATTATGTGTGTCTGTGAGAGAGAGAATTAGAACAATTTAACCACTCCTACTCTAACGAGAAAAAAAAAGGGCTCGGTTCCTGCCATTTAAAAAAAAAAAAATTAAAGGACAATGTTACTAAAATGATAATTCAATAAAAATGGCGATAGATAAGATTTGAGGTGGAAACTGAATGGCCAAAAAATAGCTGTGAACTAATGTAGTTCAATTCAAGAAAAAATGAGTAGTTATTCAACAATAGTGGTGAACACAATAAAAAAGTAAGTAGTTTTTAAGAGATAATGGACGGTTTCTGTTATATGTAATTAAACCTTCAGTTTTCATTTTTTAATTAAAAAAAGAAAAAAAAGATTTAGATTCCAGAATGAGGCCTCTTAGACGGGAAAAAGATACCATTTACTCCTCCTTTTAGTATAGTGTGTGGCTATATATATATATATATATATATATATATGGTTATATATTTTTTATTTGTGAAGTATTTTTCTTAACAAAAGTTCTACAGAGACATTAAATTATGACACGCATAAGTGACATTTTAGACGTGACATAACTCCATTGGATGATAAAAAAATATCCATATAATCAACACCCAATGAAATTGCGCCACATAATCACTTGTTTTTATCACTTTTTTATGTATTTCTAAAATTGCTCTTTTCTTAATCTTTGTATATTGTGTTATTTTTAATTATTTCTAATTAATTAAAGAGATGAATAATCCTTATATGGATCAAGACAAATCTTCGTAACCACTTCAAAAGCAGTTCCTAGTTACCGGGTCTCAATATCCTATCAAATATGGTGTAACTTATAACTTCCCTTATATATATACACCCTAAAAGGATCCAAAACTTGTACTCCACATCAAACACTATAAATCCTGCAAATCAAAGACACTCTTTTGCTTGTAATCCATGGCTTCCAAGTCTTTTTGCTTCTTCCTTTTAGTGTTATGTTCCTGGGTTATTGTGGGTTTTTCGCAGGGTGGCGGCGGTGGTGGTAATAATTTGCCATGCCTGACAAAGCTGCTTCCATGCCAGCAATTTTTGAAGTCGAATTCCACACCGCCGCCTACTTGCTGTCTTCCCTTGAAATCGGCCATAGCCGATGATAGCAAGTGTCTTTGCGCCGTCTTCTCCAATCCCGGGATCATGAAGGGCCTCAATGCAACACAAGAGGATGCTTTGAATCTTGCAAAGAGCTGTGGCGCTGATGCTGATACATCCCTGTGCAAGAAAGGTGATGCAATCCAATATATAATTTCATCTTCCATACATTTTGCATCCTATGAAGATTTGTTTGTTCACTGTCTGATCATTTGGTCAAATGAGAAAATTTCTGGTACTCCAAGACGAGTATCTCATACGGGATTCTTCATATTACAAAACTAATGAATGTTTTCTTTGTAATACAGCTGGAGCTCCTACGCCAACTGTTTCACCATCTACACCTTCGGATAATAGTAGTAAGTTCGTCACCTTTGAAGATCTTATAGATTTTAAGCATTAAGTATATTGTCAATTATAAGTTATTTAACAAGAAATTGACTTATTTTACATCTGCTTCGACGCACAATTTCAGGTTCATCCACTAATTCAACGGCTCATGCACCTGCCAAAGCCAAGGCGGCCGCGAATTTGATTGGGAATTCTGTACCAGTGATAAGCATTTTGACTTTGATTGCATCTACGGTATTTTAAAGATGATATTTCCATTTGAAGAGTTGCCATAACTCAGCAAATTTGGCTTAGCCAGACACGTGGCTATGTTTTTAGAGTTTTTCGGCTGAGACACTGCAATGTTTGGATCCCATAATTGCTCAATGGATTGTTCTAGCTCTCTTTGTAGAGATTTGGATTGAGTTATAAATTTTCAGTAAAAGCTTGTGGTTCTAAGTAAGAGGAAAAATTATGTTAGATGATCTAACATGTTCAGTGCACTAAATTGCAAGAAAATCAATGAATGATGAGCTAATGGCAATAAATTTCATGTTCCAAAGTAGAACAGAATTAAGACATTAAAACAGAAAAATACAGCAATTGTTTTACATCAAGGGTGAAAGTATAGAACAGTTCAATCCGTATTCAAAAATTTTATTGTTCAACTTGTTGCCACCTTCTTCCTCAACCATCCCTTTCTCCTAGCCATAAGGATAGGTGCTTCACCATTAACAGTACCTCAACCATCCCTTTCTCTGAGCCTTAAGGGACAGGTGCTATAGTTACCCTGTTTAGGTGCAAAAAAATCTCAGTATAGATACTCTTGGATATGAATCACTTCGGATAAGGCTGATTGATTCCTTCAACTGGTCTATTGCAAGCCTTCTTCAAGAGATCGGCTTTGGAAGCCAATGGATCGACCCCTGCCTCTGGCCATGTTAGCCTCGATCTCTCTCCCAGTTATACATTCAAACCCCTATATGAATTTGAATCCTAAACCTTAAATCATGTTACCTATAGCCATTAGTCATAAACAAAGGGATCAAATTGATACGAATGCCCTACATTGTAAAATAATTGGTTTTATATCGAAGGAAAAAAAAAAAAGGATCGAAAATTCTCAACATTTTAGAAAACATGCTGCGAGAAGGAGAACATATAAAACTCATATCTGGATTTGTTAAAAAGCCTCAAGTCAACCAAGACTGCTTCTTTCAAAATACACGACACTATGCAAGAGAAAATTTCAAAATTAAAAATATTATTTTGGATCACTATATTTACTTGGTTATAGAGTAATCATACCATGTCTCAGCAGAAGAAATAATTCCCTTAATCAACCCCAACTTCCATTTCTCGCTGTCATCTATGTATTTCGTTAACTAATACGATTTTTCCATTAGTGTTTATTTGTCTGGGTTAAAATAGTAGAAAAAGATACAAATTTTTATGCCTATTTTTGAGTGAGAAGTAGTGAATTGGTGAGTGGGAATTTATTAATCCATCATATAAAATATTAATTTACTTAATTTCTTTGAGAAAGTTTGGGATATGGTGGTTATATTGACACAACATCTTTTACTAATCACACCACATTTTAATTATACACATCATTATTTATGTTTTTAGTTCTTTACACTTCAATCGCTAAATTATTTTTGTCATATTTTTATTTTTAACGTTTCATTTTCATGAAATCTGGTAAATAATGATATTTTAATTCTAAAAATTTCACTGTGGGAATTGCTTAAAATTTTTAAATAAACAAAAATGTAATATTTAATTAGAGAGAACAGCGTGTTTCCATATGGTTTAAATGTATACAAATCAAATTTGGTTAAATGTATTCGATCATTAAAAACATGATATGATAATTAAATAAAAAATTCAACAAAAAATGTGGTAGAAATTTTTAGTGGCTTAAATACTATAAGAAACAAAGATTAGTATATCCATATTAATAAAAAGGTAATGTGTTTAGTAAAATAAGTGGTGTAGATCTAATTAGCCTTTGGATATTATAGCAAGTAATAAACCCCATTACCAGTCAATAAAAAAAAAAAAAACTATTTACTCATTAAACAATGAGTCATTGTTGTTTTTAGAAAGTTTTCGAGGAGGGGGGATGAGAATCAAATATATCAAAAATCTAAGACCGAAAAGCAAACAGTTTATGACATTAGTTTACTTAAAAATTCTTTTAAAAATCTGTAATCGATTATTGTCATATGCCACTTTCCAGTTTACTACCAAACTGTTAATAATAACTTGTCTAATAAAAGCGTGATTCAAAATGCATAGAAGATGAGCAGAGATGAACAGTGAAACATGAATATCGATGGTACCTTGAACCCTAAAAAGAGTGGTGGCGCAATTTTTTCCGAATCGTTCTTGTTTGTTTTCTTTTTTGCAACAATTTCCACAATCTCACGTTATATTAGAGATTTTGTGGTGAGATTTGCTATTTATATTTTATCATAAAAGTTTCAAAAAGTCTAGAATTGAGAAATCCCAAAAAGTTCAAGACATACAAGAGGGCATAGGCGAGGGGAGGAGAGTTAGGAGAGCGGTAGGTGTAGTTCGAACTCGGGAGCTCCCGCTCAAAATACGAGTATCTAATCATTGCGTCACTTGTTCAAACCACATTTTTTTAATTAATTTGAATTAATTATTTTTTTTTTGCAAAAAACAAAAGAAAAATAAATAATAGTTCAAACAGGTAGTGTAGTGATTAAAATATTCTCTTTACTGTTTTGGAGACCGTTTTTAGTTTTCAGTTTTTTAAAACATTGACAATGTATTTACTTTCATATTTTCAAAAATGAAGTTTGAAAAACAAGGAATTTTTTAACAAAGAAAACAGAAAATGATAAAAAGTAGTTTTGAGAGTTTTTAATGAAAACAAGGTGCTTAAATCAAAACGTGGGAAATTGTAACATCTACGAAAATTTAAAATAAAATTGTTAAAGTATAAGACATATGCTATTTTTGTAATTAATGGAGGGTGCTAGTTTTGCCAAATTTATAAGACATTTGGTTGCTATTTTTGCCATGTATCTAAAGACGCTGTAATTTTTGTAAATGAAAAAAATGCTAGAATCGCCAAGTGTCTAAGACACTTGGTAGTTTTGCAATGCACGGATTCTATGTGCTATTTAAATTCAAGTAAATCATAACTCACATATAAACATGGCAAATGAAGCCTCCTTCAAACCCATCACCACCGGCCCTCCATTCCCTTAGCAATATGTGAAATGCTCCCATTTATAATAATATAATAAAGCGAATAAAAAAATTGATTGTTTAGAAGGTAATTTGGACATAGGAGAATTGAAGAGAGAAAAGTAGAGTTAATCTTTGGGGAAATCAAATTAAAAAGGTGAGTAACGCATGTCTTTGACTCTATCATTTTCTATCTCTTAGCTTTCTCTTTCGGCTCCCTCTCTTGATACGCATGTTTAAATGATTTTGATATTCTTTGTGAGTAACGCATGTCTTTGGCTCTATTCTTTTTTATTTCTTGGCTTTCTCTTTCAACTCTCTATATCTTTTAGAATCGTGCATTCTTTTAATTGTATTTGGCCTTTGATGATTGATGGTGCACCATTACTTTGGATAAATGATTGTTCCTTGCCCTTGAGCATCGCTAGTAGCGCTATCTACCCGTTTTAAATTGTATTTATATTGCTTGTTAGTACTATGACCATGCTATGTGATTTTGGTCATTTGTACATTTGTATCCTATGACTTACGGGTAGAGGCTAAACTAGTGATGTGCCTGAACTTTCTATCATTGTATTTTTGTCATATGTTGATCTTCCTTGCATTGTTTTACGTGAGCCAATACATATTGTTATTCACTGAGTACTTTATACTCACCTCACTCTCTTTTATAATCATGTAGGCATTGAATTTAGAGGTTTCTGGCCGGATCATCCTAAAGGTGGAGAATATACATGCATATGATCGAGATTTTAGTGTGTGGCCGATGTTTCGTTGTGAGTAGCCCACAATACATTTAATTATCAGAGTGCGCAACGAAAGCGTCTCAATACTTTTGAATTGTAATTGTTAAGTCTCGCCCTTGAAATGCTTCCGCTACTGATTTTTCAAGATAATATGGTAATGAAATTGGGGGCGTTATAGGAAATGCACTGTTTTGTGAATTGCAATTTCTCTCACCTCTAATTTTACAACGCTTCGTTTGTCCTCACCCTCTCCCACCTAAAAAACCAAATCAATTACGACGGCTTCCTCTCTCCATCATCTGCTCTCTAGGGCTGCCATCGATCTCTCAGAATCCAAAACAAATCAACGTGGTAAGTTTCTCTCATTTTTATTTGTTGATTTAGTATATAGTATATCGTTTTATCTCTCTCTATACACTCACCAATGTCGTCAAATTGTCAGAATAAATAGCTTAAATTCATAAATTCAAGGGCGGAACGTTTTTTTTTTCTTTTTTAATAGTTTGCTTGATGTTTTTTACAACAATGGCAATTGGAGTTGAGGAAGACGATAAGACTGGTAAAGCAGAGTGCATTTGAATCACAAATTTCCATGAGCAATTGCTCTTTTTATTTCTATTATTACAAAGCTAATTATATCTGCACCATTCTTTTTACTAATTACACTATAATTTTATTAATGTGAACATCCCTAGTCTTTGTTCCTTATAATATTTATACCCCTAAAAGTTTTTGCTATATTTTTTCTTAAATCTTTGATTTAATTATTCTCTCATATTCTTAATTATTGGATATATTTAAAAATTTTGATTTGTGTACTAGAAAATCGTATGAAAATACGTAGTTGTATATTAGGTATTATTTTTTTGTTTATTTAAAAATTTGAGGCAGTTCCTACAATGAAAATTTAGAAATAAGATATGGGTAGATACAAATAAAGATATGTTAGAAGTGAGTTAATGGTGTATCTGTAAAGATTTAAAAATATAAAAAGTGTTGAGTACAATTAAATTGTAGTGTAATTAATAAAAGATGTGGTGTCAATATAATCATCTAATACAAATTTTGTCGTTGAAAAAGGGAAGCGGCAGAGACATGAAGGATAAGGGTAGTGCCGGAGGACTACGGTAGAGAAAAGAAAGAAAAGGTGTGCGCTAATGATAAGCAGAAGGGTGGTGACGGCTGCAGTAGATAAAAGAAAGAGAAAGGCGGCGGTGGAGAAAAGAAAGAGAAGAGTGTTAATGAAAAACTAGAAATCGTGGGTTTGACGAGTGGAAGAGCAAAGGTTGCTGCGGCAACAAACAAAGGGAGGTGAGAGGGAAGTTTTCTTGGATGTGTGTGGTGTACAAAATATTGAAAAAGAAAGAAAATATGTATTAAAGCGGTGGTTAATTTGGTCAATTAATTGATGGTTAATTGAGTAAATATTAAAATTGTGGTGTGATTAGTAAAAAGGGTGGTGTAGATATAACCATCCTCACCTTTATTACAACTAGATTTTCACCCTTTGCGTTACACGGTTAGACATCTTATTAAAGTATCTACGTAAATATCAATATTTAATTTTAATAAATTATGATAAATAATAAGTAAAAATAAATCATCATCTTACAATAAATATAATGTACAGTAAATTGAAAGTAATTAACCAATCTAGTTTTTCACTCGTGTGATGCACGGGAAGAATAATTTAAAATAATTTAACTTATTATAAAGATTTGAGAAATTAGTTTCTCACATGTGCTAAAAAAATTAAAAACTTGATATTGTATAAGGAGAAGACTACATAGAAGAGTAGTTATTTTCTTTTTAATTTTATTTTTTTTAATTCTTAATTATTAATAGTTATTTTTTTCAAGAATAGTTATATTTTATTTTAATTTTTGTTGTATGATATAAGTATTCAATTCATAAAAAACATCAATTATATTAACTTTATTTGTGTGCGTCAAGACCCATGTGATATGATGATATAATAGTCAATTCTCAAACCTTTGAATAAATCTGCTCTTGATTGTTGTTTTCACATTGAAATGAAAGGAAAATTTAAAAATATAAAGATAAGATAACTTAAACATAGAATTATAAAGATAAGATAGAATTATGAAGAAGAGATAATTCAAAAATTAAAAACCAAAAAGTAGAAGGGATAAATATCAAAGTCACCGCATTGGTTACCACAAACCAATCAAAATGACCAAAAAGCCCCATTTGAAGCATTTTGGGAGGGAAAATTGATGTCAAACTGTACCACAGCACCTCTCATTTTATTAATATATAGATTACTTAGAGCACTATTTTTTATACTATATTATGCAATAAATCATTTTATCTTATTTTAAGTACCAAGAACATATATTGATGCAAGTCAAACAGCTTAGATGAGACAAGTTAGAGATCAAATTGCTATTGAGATGTAGAATGACTACTCAAGAAAGCAATGATATAGCTCGCTATTTATTTTATTAAAATGATTTCCAACTTTTTTTCATTTAATCCATTGACATTTAATCATGAATATGATGAAATAATTATTTATTGAATTATTTGATATAATTTTTTCGTTTACAATCACAATATTTCATAATGTTTCAATCACGTATTTGAAATTTTATTCATGTGTCATGTGCTTTTAAAGTTAGTTTATTTATTATTTTTTTGTATTTTTTTCCCAAGGAACAAACTATAGCAAAATTTCATATTTTAATCTTAGTAATGATACATTACAACAAAAAATATATATTTTTTTAGGGAAAGAACAAAATTATTTAATAACAAGTAGATAAATTCTCAAAATGTTAAATAGAACATTTTTTCTAGTTTTGTGTTTCTTAAAACAATTTCCTCTTAAAATAATTTTTTAGAATGACAAAGTAAACGCATTTTTGGAAATCTGAAACCATGCACTCAAAACAAAAAATTGAAAATGAATTGAAAACTGAAAAATAAGAAATAGAATCACGAAAAAAACACAACCTAAACGTTCTAAAAGAGGTCTCAAATTCAAACCACATCTATCCTTCTCCTATTTCCCCTCATCTCCTTCCCCCATCTCCTATTTTTCCTTTTCTTATATATTATTATTATTATTATTATTATTATTTTTATTATATTATATATCAGAAAAAGGAAAAATAAATAAATAAATAAATAAAAAAATTTAGAAGAAATGAAGGTAGTTGACGTCGAGAGTTCTCTAGTCTAGAACCAAAAAAGGACATCAAGCTGGTTTTTGCACCAAAACCAGAGGGAGATCGGGAGGACGTGGCGCCGGAGTGGCAATCGGGGCAAAGAAAGGAACCGTAGTGCCGGAGGGTCGCCGCGACACGCCGGAGCTGGGAGGACGATCGCCGGACGGCTGCAGCAACAGGCCGGAGCTGGGAGGAGGACCAAGTTGGTGTCAAAAAGGTAAATTTCAAGCCCCAAAGCAACCCAAAACCCTAAATTGAATGGCAAATTTTTGTAATAAAACCACCAACACTAAAATGGTGTTCTGTATTTGGCGTGTTACTGTTCATATCACCATTTTGGTTCCCGAAATTGGTGGTCAGTTGGAGTTGGTTTTTGCACCAAAATGGTGTAAATGGGGGAAGTGTTGCTCGGGTTGGAGATGGTCTTATAATTTTTACATAATGATTTAGTTTGGAAACATTAGTATCAAACTTGTCTTGTGGTGTCGTAGCTGTTTACTTGTTTTTACCTATTTTTGCTTTTTGCTTGCTATTAATCCTTTATTCTTTTAGTTTGTTTCTTTAGTTAATTTTTCTTGGTTCTCTTTCAGATTTTCATGGTGATGATGAGATTTGTGATACCATTTAATTGTTTGAGAACTGAGTTAATTTTTCGAAGTCATCGAAGTATGACAAGGTCGCAAAATTTTGCCTCTAAAACTGCAAGAATCATGGTATTTAAGCAACTTTTTGGAACAATGGACTCCTATTTATTTGACTACAATATAGTATTCTTTTGGAATATGTTTTGCATTTTTGTTTATTATAGTTCCAATGTTTGATATGGTGTATTGTATTTGTCTCTATATATCTAGTTTTATGGTAACTATTAGTACTCAATACTAACACTTAATCTATGGGGGCCTTTTTCTGAACCTTGCCTCAGGGCCCCAGAAACCACACTTAAGCATGCCAACCAGCCGCTGGCCACCACCAAAATCGTCTGTATAGCTGTCTTGAACTTTTCTCTTATTTTGTTGACCATTGGAGGAATCAAAATCTTGGAATAGCTTTTCATTAGTTAACAGGTAAATTTTTAACCTTATTGTTGAAATATTCTTAATACTGAGTTTTCGGTATAAAATTTCATTGTTACGGATTATGTAGCTTTTTCTTCCCATATGACTTGTATATTTTCATCATCATACTTTGTCAATTGCTGAATCCTTCCCCTCCAGCGTTAAAATGTCATGAAAGTTGGTGCCATAAAAAATCTGAAATTAAGAACTAAGATGACTTTTTGAGTAACTTTCTGAGGAGGCTTTTATTCCTTAACATTTTGGTCTAGGTCCGCCCCTGCAAAAAATGGCCACAGTCTCGGTGGCGGCAGAGTGGCAACTACTTTACAACCGTTACTATCGGAAGCCTGAGCTTTACCAGATGCAGTGGAAGCACGTGGACCTTACTCGCAACAAGGTCGCATGTGCACCCTTCGGGGGTCCTATCGCTGCCATCCGTGATGATGCCAAAATCGTCCAGCTCTTTGCTGAGTCTGCCCTTCGCAAGCTCCGCATCTTCACATCTTCTGGCCTCTTGATCTCCGAGACTGTCTGGAAAAATCCTGGTGGACGTCTGGTCAATATGTCATGGTCTGATGACCAAATACTGGTCTGCATCACCCAAGATGGGAGTGTTTATTCTTATGATATCCATGCGGAGTTAATTAGTATTTTTTCTTTGGGTAAAGAATGTTTTGAAAGAGCATTGTGGAATGCGTGTTCTGGGGCAATGGTGTAGTTTGTATTAATGAGGCTTTTGGGATTTTTGCGGTGCCGGATTTTAAGAATCCCAGGGCAGTTAAATTGGCCGATTGTAATTTGGAGGATTTGCCTCATTGTATGGTTGTAATTGAGCCGCAGTTCACGATGTCAGGGAATGTCGAAGTTTTATTGGGTTTTGGGGATCATGTCTTGTTGGTGGAAGAGGATGGGGTGCAGCCATTGGGTGTAGGTATAGGGCCTTTGCAGAAAATGGTGGTCTCCAGGAATGGGAAGCTTCTGGCATCTTTTACGCACGATGGAAGGCTTCTGGTCATGCCTACAGATTTTTCGAATACTATTTTTGAGTATACTTGTGAGGTATTGTTAATTTCTTCACAAATAGTTAGTGAATTTCTCTTCCGTTTGTGAATTTTGTTTGTTTGTTAATACTTTGGTTAATGACAAATCAAGTGGTTCTAGTCCATTAAAGTGGTTGACTTTTGGGAAATATCATGTCTTCATTATTTAAATGCATAATTTATGGTACACATGGCATCAGCTGACCAGAAGAAATGAGCCTTCTTATTTGAAGTATATGGATGGGCCAGTAGATCATTTTGATTAGAATGTTTTCTGGCTATGTGCTCGGTAATGACATCAATGAGATCATATTATTTGGGTTTCTAGTGAATTAGCCTATCAACTGAAGTTCAACTCCAATTCCAAAATAGGACTTGACAGCCTCTGGGGTTAATGAAATACTGAAGCTTTTTTCTTTAATTGATGGGCTGGATCTGCTTGTTTTGCCCCCGGGGGGGGGGGTGACATTTGAGTAAAAAGTAAATAAGCAAGAAAGCTATGTGCTACATCTAGCTTATAAATATATTACATCATTTCCTTTCCAAAGTCTCATTTTCAAACATGAAGCTGAATGTTACCTTTGCTGCCTTTCTAACATTCTCCATTATCTTTATTTGTATAGTCAGCTCTTCCTCCTGACCAGTTGGCTTGGTGTGGAATGGATAGTGTCTTACTTTACTGGGATGATATGCTATTGATGGTGGGTCCTTATGGTGATCCTGTGCGCTATATATATGATGAACCCATTGTTCTTGTCCCTGAGTGTGATGGAGTAAGGATACTTTCTAACACAAGCATGGAGTTTCTGCATCGGGTCCCAGACTCTACAGTATCTATATTTCAGATAGGGAGTACACTTCCTGCTGCTTTATTATATGATGCCCTGGATCATTTTGACCGGCGGAGTGCCAAGGTAGTCTGGCTCTATTATCTTAATGCATCTTTCAGAAGTATGCTTTCGTGAAGTGTCTCTCATCCTGCATCTTGTATTTGCCATTAGTAAATTCTTCATTGTTTGGTATTAGACTCTGAGAGTATTCCCTCCTCTCTACTGGCACCTTCATGTCTTGTTTCATGCATGCACTTTTTTAGTATATACCATTCCCCATTTTGTTGGCAGTGAACATATCACTCAAGTTTTGATCTACCTATATTCACAATATTTTGTACCAAGAAAGGTCCAGCAATGACTTCTGGTACTGTTTACTTCTCCAGCAGGATCACCTGCTGCACCCTCTTCCATGCGACCGGCACAATTTATTTTTTTCCCCTTCTGCCATTAATGGTAGTATTTCCTGCCATCATGTTGTGACAACCCAACGTTTCAATTTAATATGAGCCATCAACCTTATATATCATGCTATCACTTTATAATTTTCCTTTGAAATATTTGGCAGTTGGCCTCCAGTTTTTTAGCAGCTACATGTGACTTGCCTCATGAAATTATAAATCTCTCTGTACTCACTTCACATGTGCGTAATGGTAAACTGCATTGAATTATCAGATGCCTGTTTTGAGTAGGGAAAGAAATTAGAGTAGCGATGTTAAAACCAGATTCTAAAGTTAACCTTGAGAAACAATAAAGAGCTAAGCTTTGGTAAAGCTTCTCATAATGACAGGAGGTATGACTTCTTTCTATTATTATCACTCAAGTATTCTTGTCCTTCAGGCAGATGAAAATTTGAGACTGATTCGCCCTTCACTGCCGGAGGCTGTTGAGGCTTGTATTGATGCTGCTGTTTATGAATTTGATATTTCACAGCAGCGGACACTACTGAGAGCTGCAAGCTATGGCCAAGCATTTTGTAGGTTGGTTTTTTGGCATTGTCTTAATTTGTGTTTGAATTTTGGCACATTCAGATAAAATTGTACTTCTATGTTCTTAGTTCTGGTAAAGTTTATTTAGTTTCTTTTTGTCTTTCACCTTCTCGTTCTATTTTAACTATAGGTATATTTTTCATATTAACTGGTGAATTTCCACATTTTCTAGAACGTGGCTGGTCTTCCCTGTAGATATGGTGCTTGTTTGATTGTCATTATTCTTCCACATTATAATTTCACCTACAACTGCATTTACCACTGATTTGTCTACTATTCAACTGCCACCACACATTTTAAATTTCAAGTAAGTCTCCACTCATTTCAACTCATTACAGTTTCACATTATAATTTGATTCTCATAATGACAATTAAACAAGCACTAACCCCTCTTAGCAAATCTATTTTTATAAAGGTGGAGATTTTGTGCAATATATGCAGGCCCAAGGACGTGTGGATGGTGGCTGGTTTGACTAAATTCCACTTTAAAATAGAATAGGTTTGCTCATAGAGCCATAGTGATCTGAGAAAACAAACAGGGAAATTTGGGGTTTCTTTTAAGGTTCAATGGATATTCTTCTGTTCTTTGAACGCGAATTAGATCAACAAATTTCTAGATGGCTGTTCACGTACCGTATAAGTGTTTTCTTTTACACTACTTATAGTTCTAAATTCTAACCTCAAAAGGTAATGATCAATGTTTTATAGTGCAACAATCAATCAATACATCTCTGATTTATAAGATAAGCTGTAAGATTTAAACCTTTCCATTGCATGTGATGTTGGATAATGCAACAAATAATCAATTGATTGTGATTTTGAAATAAATACAATCTGGATGTTATGAATAAAAAGCACTCTTTAGCATTAGTTTGGTATAGAGTTGCTTCCTTACATGAAATTTTCTGGTTCTTGCATGAAGCTTTGCCTGGTGTTGCTCGTAGCATAAAGAGACTAGTTCATTTGTTCATGCTCCTGAAAGAACATTGTTTTCTGATTTTTGTCTTGGTAATGATATCCAGTTGGCTTTGGCAGCCAATTTCAACGTGACCGCATTCAAGAGATGTGTAAAACATTACGGGTCCTAAATGCCCACCATGAAATTGGCATCCCTCTAAGCATCCAGCAGTACAAGGTCTGAGTGCTCATTATTTTGTCTGAAACAAAATTCCAAAGTTGTGCCTCTTTGTGAATGCAACTCTGTAAGTTTTCTTATTTTCTCCTTGCAGTTGCTTACACCCTCTGTTCTCATTAATCGTCTGATTAATGCTCATAAATACCTACTAGCTCTCCGGATATCGGAGTACCTTGGTATGAATCAAGTAAGTTTTCAAACCTTTATTTCTTAGTCAAATTGGATAGATGCATTTTAATCCCATTCCGTTAATTTCACCTCTTTCGCTAGAGGTGTTGACGCCAAACAATTCATTACATGGGCACTTCTCATTCTTCTTGTGTTGCTCACTTCGCTATGTTAGCTTTGCGTACCGCCCTATAAATATATCTGTTAAAAGATGATGAATTCTCATATTTTCCTGAGTGGGTCAAGGTGAGATGTTTAGGACTATACTGTTCTAGCTACAAGCATTTTATTTGTAACAGAAAACGTAGTACTTATTCTTTCGAGCTTTTTTAGAAGTGATTTTTTTGAAAATAGACTTTATGGGAGAATGTATGATGGTGATTTAGAGAGATTATAGGTAAATATGAAAAATAATTTTTTCTGGAGAATATGTAGTTGGTGTTGAAGTCCGAGTTGTTGATTGGCTTTTAACTTTCAAAGAAATTGGAAAGAACAAGCCGATAAATGATTTTGTTGGAACCATCAATGCTTATTTTGGTAAAGTGTTATCTTTGAACAGATGAATCTATTGATAAACATTCACAATAAAGGACGTAGTACGATATTTAGCTCCAAATTGTCCTTTTATCTCTTTAGCTCTTTTGGGATGCTAAGAGAGTATGATAATAATTTATTAAAGAAATAAATCTAATATTAGCTAATAAGATATCTCATAGAGAAAATCATGATACTTCTCTAATTGTAAAGAGGAAATTTTGGTTTGTGTTTATTTCTGAAGATAATTTAAGTATTCAGATTATTTCATGCATATGATAAATGCAGGACTACTAGAATAGATAGATCTCTACCCTATCCTGAAAAGGACCAAAGGACAATGGTGAGAAACTAAGTAAAGGAATAGCATCTCAGGACTCTATGATTTTAATGACTTACATTCAAATAATAAAAAATTATTCATCTCTCATGTTTATCTTTTGAAGGTGTTAATTTAAAGTGCTCGGGTATTCTAGAGAAAGATTAGTAATTACCATGTAGAAGATTATACAGGAATAAAATAATTTATTGCTTTTATCTAGCTTTCTCTTCAATTTTACTTTTCATACATCAAGCTCAGCATAAGATAGTGGCATCTAAGAACCTATTTTCAACTGTTAGCTCATAAAATTCTAGAGGGCTGTGCAGAGGAGATGCTTATAACTCCTTTCTTCAGCAGTGGAGCGAAACCAACTGCCGCCATGATGATATTAGAAAAGAATCCTTGCCAAATATATTAGATACTGTTCCTAAATTGTAATAAAATAAAAAATAGAAAAAATGGATGAAGTATCATAGTAGCATGCACCAATATCATTCTCTTTTCGTGTTGAGCAGGAAGTTGTGATAATGCACTGGGCTTGTACTAAGATAACAGAATCTTTGGGGATTCCTGATGCCAGTCTCCTAGAGATCTTACTTGATAAGGTAAGTTTGTGTTAAATCCCTTAGTCTAGCACGAACGACTCTGCTATTTAAATTTGTTTTTGAATGAGACCCCATGTCTGAAATAATGGTTCTGGATTTGCAGCTAAAGATATGCAAGGGCATATCTTATGCTGCAGTTGCTGCTCATGCGGATAAGAGTGGCAGGAGGAAGTTAGCTGCAATGCTAGTTGGACACGAGCCACACTCCTCGAAACAGGTTCTCTTGGGTTTTCTCTTGTCCAGTCTCTTTGTTGTGGTCATTTATATCTGAAGAGATTTATGCTCATCTACACTTCAGATGACCTGATTAACTTTGTGGTTCTTCACTAGTATCGTTGGTGTAATGCGCAAATATTATATTGTAATGTTGTTATTGCATCAATAAGTTTTTTGTTGTATCAGATCCCTCTCTTGTTAAGCATTGGAGAAGAAGATACTGCACTTGTTAAAGCTACAGATCAGTGGCGATAGCGATCTTGTATATCTCGTCCTGTTCCATATCTGGCAGAAGGTTTTCGTGACTTCAACTGAAATTTGCTTATATCTCTTTTAACCTATGATCTATACCATTTTCTCCTTTTCTGTTTCCTCTTTCTGGATTCTTTTACTTCTTTTTTTTTTTTTTTTTTTTTTTATAAATTAAATAGCAAGATTTATATTTGCAGAGGCCATCATTGGAGTTTTTCAGGACTATACAAGCCAGACCACTGGCATGCGATTTATTCATAAATTATGCGCAGTAGGCACAAGTTTTCCTATCAAATACCTTTAAGAGTACAGGCTTTTTCTAATAACCTTCTTCTAAATGTGTTTTCTTCTCTCTTCTTCCAGATGCTATAAGCATGAATTCTTGAAGGACTTTTTTCTGTCAACTGGTCAACTTCAGGTAGGTTCAATTTTCACTTGCTTCATGGGTCTTCCTTCCCAAATCAATATCGCTATCCTTAACATGCTTTCCAATATTGTTTCTTGTAATACACCCACTGGACTGTTAGATGGAATGGTAGGAAGTTTTGCTGCATTTAAAAATAAGCAAGGTGCTTCTAAGTATCGGCGCTTCCGGATTTTTATGACCGAAGTGAAATTTCCTTTTATCTCCTGCAGAATCTATAGCCCATCTGCTTTCTTACTTTAAAGAAATGAACATTTAAACAAAGGCCATCAAAGCACTATAAGCTTGTTATAGAATAATAACAAGATAGTTTTGCTGATGTCAATTATCTTCTGTTTCTTTTGAATTAATGAATGAATATGAGATTAGGCTATGGAGCTCTTGGATTTTAGATCACTTTCTAGATTTAATTTTAATAGATTTACTCAATTATATTAACTTGAGATTCAGCAGTATTGTTTGTTGATTTTGTCTACTATTGTTTATATTTGAATGTATCTTTTATTACATAGGATGTTGCTCATTTACTGTGGAAAGAGTCCTGGGAACTGGCAAAGAATCCAATGGCTAGCAAAGGGCCCCCACTTCATGGTCCTCCGGTAAAACTCGTCGAAAAGGCACAGCATCTCTTTTCAGAAACAAAAGAACACATGTTTGAGTCAAAAGCAGCTGAGGAGCACGCAAAATTGTTAAGGTGACCATTCTACATGATACTGTGATAAGTGAATGCTTGCATTAGTGATGTTTAATTGTTGAAGCTCTCAGTGTTCATTTTCACTCTGAATAAGATATAGATGAATATCTTCCGCATCTCGTTATTTGCACCACGATATGGACATCTCTACTTTAATATCTTTGTTAAGAAGTGATCTTTTGGCAAGATGTGTGCTGGTGTAGGAAAGAATATGACTGGTTAAAAAAAGTGACATTTGACTTGTTGACTAACTTTTTAACAAAATTTAAGCTGGAGTGAATGTGCGCTAAATTTTTTCAGAACACATCTCATAATTATTCCATTTTCACTTTTGTTGGCAAATCAGGCTACGAAAATACTTATATGTGGAGTATTCCTTCTCTTACTCTGTTCTCATCTGCCCCCTTCATGTCCCCATTAGTTTTCATCTGATTGAACTCATAAATGCTAATTCGCAATGAACTGCAGAATTCAGCACGACTTGGAGGTGAGTACGAAGCAGGTCATTTTTGTGGACTCAAGTATCAGTGACACTATACGAACATGCATTGTACTGGGAAATCACCGGGCTGCAATGAAAGTGAAAACTGAATTTAAGGTTGGTTTAAACATTTTATACTGTTGCTAAACTGTTGTACCTCAAAAACCATTTTTAGCATTTCCTAATTTCTCCCTTTTTTTACCTCAAATTCTTTTTCTTTTTAATTTTTAATAGAAAGGGAGGGGCCCTGATTTCTTTCTGCTATAGGGTTTCTGTGAACAAATTTGTATCAGGTCAATAATTTTGTCAATACTTTTTGTCATGATTCAGGTTTCTGAGAAGAGATGGTACTGGCTTAAAGCTTTTGCTTTGGCAACAATCAGGGATTGGGATGCCCTGGAAAAATTTTCAAAGGAGAAAAGACCACCAATTGGTAAGCCCTTCTAATTGATTGTGTTCAATAGAAAGAATTATATCCTGCAACTTGTCCTTGTATAGTACTTGAATAAATTTGTATTTCTATTCTCTATGGGCTCTTTACATAAATATCGTATGTAGGAAGGCAATGAAGAATCCCTTCCAAGCATTCTTACAAGTGTGCTAGGCATCGCCTTTTAGTTTTCTGGTTGATATAAACTTCAGTTCTTCATTGAATCTTATGTGATGACTGTGGTCTTTGGTAATATGATTTTAAGGTATAGGAAACATAAGGATCGGTAAACTCAATAAGTTTATCGCTATATTTTCTGTCATGTACATGGTTGTTTATGTGGCAGAATTTTATTTGCTAGAAATGGCTTTTTTTTTAATTTAATTTTTTAAATAATTATCTCAACTAATAGTGGATCTAAAGATGGAGAAAGTTTTGGGATACGTATTTCATTTCCATTGTGGCGTGTATATCCATTTCTTTTTAACACTTGAGGAGGTGCCATATACTTCCTGTACAAAATATGTATGCTCAAAGCTCTTAACCAGAGATCGGAAGAGCACAGTTGAAGACTGGGAAGGTAGGTGATTTTCATAGGAGGAGATAGGATTTATTAGTATAAGGAGGGGTTTTTTTTTTTTAGAAGGGTGTTTTTTCCCCCTTCCTTCTATGTTTTTCTTAAAGTTACTATGTTCATCAGTTGGCTTTCTGATCAAAGGGAACTAAACAAAGAGATGTGAAATCCAAACTAGACTTTGTGGTTATATTATTTTTTGACCAGTTTCTGAGCCATCTTCTGTCATCATTCCCAAGAACTGTTGATACTGGCTGCTTTATGCAGAATTAACATCTTTTGAGGTTAAACCATTTTCCCTCATGTTTTCACTTAACATCCTATCTGTAGGTTACCGGCCTTTTGTGGAGGCATGTATTGATGCAGATGAGAAAGGTGAAGCCCTTAAATATATACCAAAACTTGCTGATCCCAGAGAGAGAGCTGAGGTAGAATGATTATCACCCACATGCCAATCCTTATACATACTCTCTATGATTATCACCCACATGCCAATCCTTATACATACTCTCTTTTTTGTAAGTAAAATACGCATTGCTTGTGTTAAATTTCTGATTGTCGCACTGCAATTCACTTACAGGCATATGCTAGAATTGGAATGGCCAAGGAGCTGCAGATGCCGCGGACCAAGCCAAGGATGGTGAACTGCTTGCGCGACTCAAGTTAACTTTTGCTCAAAATGCAGCAGCTTCTTCAATTTTTGATACACTAAGAGATCGATTGTCCTTTCAAGGCGTCTCTTAGTTCCTTCTCTGCTCGGGTTTACAATGTTTGTCTTGGAATATATCTGATTCCTGCTTGTGAATTTAATACTGCATGAAGACAATGATAGTTCTTTGGCCATTTCTTGCGTGAGGCTATGCAGCTGCTACTCGGTGCTGCCTAGGCCCTTTTTTTTTTCTTTTCCTTTTTTGGGCATGGAGGAACCGGCATCTGGCAACACGTTTAGTCTCGTTTGCTTTTGGTTTCTTTTACATATATTTTAGAGTAATTAATTATGTGGGCTGATCTGTAATTAATTTTGGTTTCACACCTTTGCTATGCGATTTTCATGTTCCATCTTTTTAAGTATGAGAGATTCATTCCTTCTGTTTTGTACAGTTACGTTTTATATGTTTGTTAAAATGAGGAATGCTGTGTTTTAATATAAACCCTCTTCTACTTAATTTTCTTTATTCTATATATGCATATAAAGCAGTTTAATGAAGCGCCTTGAAGATTTTCTTCACATTGTGATTGTAATTGTAGTGTTGTTTATCCATTGGAACTTCCCGCGGTGCCATGTTTTTCCCCCCACGCTGAAGTAGAACTATGTTTTAATTGTCTTGGAAGTCTCTACTCTGGTAAACCCTACGGGGCATTCATGGTTTACTGTAAATTTCCTTTCTCAATATTTTTCTTAATTATTATGTAAAAAGTAAAGTTGATAAAATAAATGTGACGGGGAGTCAATAAAATGAAGGAATATGTACCTCATGCGGCAACCCTCTCAAACTACGATTTTGCCACCACTAAGTGCAAAATTGAAATGGTGTTGCTGCCCGTCATTGGATTTTGAAACGTTTGCTGATTCATGATCATCGATATCCTCACGACCATCGTTATATCTCATATTCAAAATTTTTTCTGTCAGGTAGTTTACACGATGATGATTAGTACTAATGGTATACCGGTACGCTCAGTTTTTTTTTTTTTTTTGGGGGGGGGGGGGG